>JAHPZR010018191.1:12500-25798 GCA_019787425.1 Platygyra sinensis | reverse complement strand
AATACCAAATTTATGGCCGAGAGGTGACAAGAATAAGGAATCTCATCGCCGCACAAGAAAGTCTTTTGTTAAAAAAAAGATTTTCTCAATAATTGTAAATGAAAATATGTTGATACACTTCTATAGCTCCTTTATGTTCAAAACAGGTAATTGTTGCCCTTAGTAAACACAGAAAAAGAAAAGTTGGGAGTTTTAATTTTTTTTAAGTCCTATCCGTGGCTAACTAACCAAATTTAAGAAATCCTTTCTTCGCTATCAGAAACATACCTTTATTCTTCAAACGCAAATGTCACGTCATCTCCAATCAGCATAAATGGTGCCCACGTGGAAACCTTGGTAAAGCCGTGATCTCTCATCCACTTCATGGCTGCGTGAAGAGATGCACTGGCACTTTCTCCGCGAACAAGGTTCTCGTAAAAACGACTCATCAACTTCTTTGTTGCCCTGTCTTCTAGAGCCCACAGTGCCACCAACACTGAGCGTGCACCGGCTCCTAGAAACGCGCGAGCGATTCCAACAACTCCCTCGGTTCTAATTTGTCCACGACCACTGTGACAACAGCTTAGTACCACCAGTTTAGCTCGCACTTGGACTTTTGAAATGTCGGACATTTTCAGAAGGTAGTCGTCCTCTTGTGGAGTCCCGGTAGTACATCCTGGTGGAACCGGATGTAGCGGGGCAAGAGCAATTTCTCCTCTTTTAGCATTACCATGTGCAGCAATATGTATCAGACTCACTGAATTCAGCTTCTCAAGTACCGCTTTCTTTGTTGCGTCCTGTCCTAACAAAGGCCACACGCCAAGCCGTCGTGCGATCATCTCTGCTTCCTTTCTCGCAGCAGGCAACGGTTTAAAGTTTAAACCGCTACTTCCCATGTAAAACACTACACCAACATCAGGATCGCCCACTACCAGAGCACCAGTCTGACAGTGATAGTCTGCAGGACTGTCCTGAATGAGCTTCAGTGTCGACAAAGAAGGAACCACGCGGAATCTGAAACGCTCCGATAAATATTTTCCACTTTCATTGAGTAAAGCAGGAAATGGAACACGGTACAAGTGGCGATCAGGAACTATGACGATTTCAGCTTCGTCAAGTAAGTCGGATACAGGATTGACGAGCAGTTCGTAGAACAATGTTAGACTCGGTTCTGGATCATCCGTATTACCAGGCTTACCCTGTCGCAAAGTTGCGGGGCTCTCTTCCTGACAAGATTCAGGATTTGTTTCAATGTTATTGTCATTCAAGGATCGATCTTCGCAGACCTCCTCGGGTAAATTACCAAAGTTTCTGAAGCTTTCAGCCATGATAGCAAAACATTCATCCAAATTTTCAGCAACCTCAGTTAATCTTGAGTAAAGAGTCTTTTATCCACGTCAAGTTTACGAAACTGAATGACTCCGCTTGTCTTAAGAATCCACAGAAACACTGTTTCACCAAAATAAGAGATGTACAGACAAGTACAGTTACTTTCTTTGTTCATGACATTTTCAAGAACAGTCCATGATTGCGGGTCAGATGATATACGATTTTCAACAGAGTACCGAGTTGCCATCAAGTCTGCTAAGGCTCTAGCCCGTCCAAGCTCTGCAACATAAAGAGCATCCTTAGGGTTTCCAGTTTCACAAAACAATCTACTAAGCTTCTGATAGGGTAAAGAATGCATATCTGCAAAGGAAATCTTAATTTGATCGCTGTCCAGAAGGAAACCTCGCATTTGTTCGGATTTTTCAATGCTTCGAAGAAAAAGGGAAATAGCTTCCTGAAAGTTGTCTTGTAATAACTTCGACAATGTAAGATTACAATAGCAAGAAAACTCAATTTCAGCGTTTCCAGTGTTTTTAGCTATTGAGAGTGCCTTCATAAGATATTCCTCGGCCACGCCATGATCGCCAAGAGATTGAAATACTTCCCCAAGGCTGAGGTAACTTCTTGCTTCTGCTTCTCTTTCACCAATTTCAACTGCAATCGCAAGTGTTTTCTCGAAGCAGACTTTAGATTTATGTTTATCGCCAAGGGATCTATGAAAAAAACCTTCTTTCAAGTAACAGCTTGCTTCTAAGTTTTTATTGCCACTTTTCAGGCTCATCGCAAGTGCTTTATCACAATATGATTTACTCTGCTCAAGTTTTCTAAGATCAAGAAACACACTTGCCAGTGATAGGTACGTTTCTGTCTGTTTTGGCTGGTGACCAATTTCCGTGCTGATGGCAAGGGCTTTATCATAATATCCTTTAGCCTTGACGTATTCACCGAGATAACGAAACACATTTCCTAGCTTTCCATACCATGTTCCTTCTCCTGCTCTGTCAACAATTTCCGTGCTGATTGCAATTGCTTTTTCATAATATTCCTTAGCCTTGACGTACTCACCGAAAGAATGAAACACATTTCCCAGGTTTCCATACGATCTTCCTTCTCCTGCTCTGTCGCCAATTTCCGTGCTAATCGCAAGTGCTTTTTCATAATATTCTTTAGCCTTGACGTATTCACCGAGATAACGAAACACATTTCCTAGGTTTCCATACCATGTTCCTTCTCCTGCTCTGTCACCAATTTCCGTGCTGATTGCAATTGCTTTTTCATAATATTCTTTAGCCTTGACGTACTCACCGAGAGAATGAAACACATTTACCAGGTTTCCATACGATCTTCCTTCTCCTGCTCTGTCGCCAATTTCCGTGCTAATCGCAATTGCTTTTTCATAATATTCTTTAGCCTTGACGTACTCACCGAGAGAATGAAACACATTTCCCAGGTTTCCATACGATGTTCCTTCTCCTGCTCTGTCGCCAATTTCCGTGCTAATCGCAATTGCTTTTTCATAATATTCTTTAGCCTTGACGTATTCACCGAGAGAATCAAACACATTTCCCAGGTTTCCATACCATGTTCCTTCTCCTGCTCTGTCGCCAATTTCCGTGCTGATCGCAAGTGCTTTTTCATAATATTCTTTAGCCTTGACGTATTCACCGAGAGAATGAAACACATTTCCCAGGTTTCCATACAATGTTCCTTCTCCTGCTCTGTCGCCAATTTCCGTGCTGATCGCAAGTGCTTTTTCATAATATTCTTTAGCCTTGACGTATTCACCGAGAGAATCAAACACATTTCCCAGGTTTCCATACCATGTTCCTTCTCCTGCTCTGTCGCCAATTTCCGTGCTGATCGCAAGTGCCTTTTCATAATATTCTTTAGCCTTGACGTATTCACCGAGAGAATCAAACACATTTCCCAGGTTTCCATACAGTGTTCCTTCTCCTGCTCTGTCGCCAATTTCCGTGCTGATCGCAAGTGCTTTTTCATAATATTCTTTAGCCTTGACGTATTCACCGAGAGAATAAAACACATTTCCCAGGTTTCCATACATGTTCCTTCTCCTGCTCTGTCGCCAATTTCCGTGCTGATCGCAAGTGCTTTTTCATAATATTCTTTAGCCTTGACGTATTCACCGAGAGAATGAAACACATTTCCCAGTTTTCCATACCATGTTCCTTCTCCTGCTCTGTCAGCCAATTTCCGTGCTGATCGCAAGTGCTTTTTCAAATATTCTTTAGCCTTGAACGTATTCACCGAGAGAATGAAACACATTTCCCAGGTTTCCATACGATGTTCCTTCTGCTTCTCTGTCGCCAATTTCCGTGCTGATCGCAAGTGCTTTTTCATAATATTCTTTAGCCTTGACGTATTCACCGAGAGAATGAAACACATTTCCCAGGTTTCCATACATGTTCCTTCTTCTTGCTCTGTCACCAATTTCCGTGCTGATCGCAAATGCTTTTTCATAGTATTTTTGGCCTTGGCATATTCACCGAGAAGACGAAACACAGTTCCTAGGCCATCAAAAGTGGCTGTTTCTCCTCTCCTGTTACCAGTTATTTGCATTATAGTGATTGCTGTCTCATAAAGTTCTTTTGCCTCAGCATACATACTTTGACTCCAACATATCTGTGCAAGGTCTATGCTAAGCTCACCTTCTTGGACTGTATCATCATACTCGTGGTGAATGGTGAGAAGTTTGCTGCCGCACGCTATTGCCGTTTTGTTATCGCCAATACGTCGGTACGCCTCAAACATGGTATGATAGATTATTCCGTGAAATTTTTCCGTAATGACTTTTTTACACTCAATGCTCTGTTACTGAGAAAAACTAAGCTTTCCTTGCATAACTCGATGGCTTGCTAGCAAATTTCTCGGAGGATCCGATCACTCACCGATAATAATAAGGTGACAAGGGATGAAACTTCTCACTTTTTTCGTCGCATGTCTCTGCCAGTTGGGGGGAACGGAAGTAAGATGTGAAGAAGAGACCGGAAGTCAAAATGCGGATTTCTTGACGCGCATACACAGCGTTGCAACAAGGTGGACCAATGGTTTTCTTTTGATTATAAATCTTTTATTAAGAAAGAACACCTCGCAGTCCGAAGACTGAATTACGTGCATAATGTACAAGAACAAGATTTATAATTAAAATAGATATAAAGAATAATAATAATACAAGTATACAAATAAAAAAAAATCATTTAACTTTCTTGGGATAATCTTGTATCAAGAAAATATACATACATAAATTGATGTTGCAAATGTTTTGAAAAATAATCCAGCTGTGGAATATGTAGGAATCAACATTGACTCGACCGTCCTGCTTGTTACATAAACCGTTTTGGTCTTTACACTCAGAAATTTGCTCTGAGAAAGGACTTCCCACTACCATCGACAGTAGAAGCCAGTCTCTTAACTATTCATGCCACTACCGGCGGCCCAGCAACTTAAGGTATTGTGGCCAGCCAAACGACATCCAGCACTCTTTTTGACAGTGAGTCAAACCGCTAGAGGCAAACGAACGGCGACATAATTTTTAAGCTGATCTGAATCGCAGGACCGAAAAAGTCAATTAACGAAAACCTCGCCGTCTCAAATCACAAAATTACCTTTACAGTTGATTGACATTAGCAAAATCTTCTCCTACAATTAATACCTGCCTCATGTTGTCAGGAGGAAGAAATTTCTTAACATAACAGTCGTGAAATTCCTGAATTTTTCCAAATTAAAAGTTCTTGAACTCTTCCCGCCACTGTGGCGTCATGGATCGGATCTGGCCTTGGCCTTGACCTTGACCTTGGCCTTGGCCTTGGCCCTGGCCTTGTGGTAGCATTCTATTTCCGGTATACAATCACCACGCTGACCAATCACAACAAGCGACACTATCACTTCCGCTTCGAATCTGTCAATCAACTTGGAGTATTTCTGACTTCCGTGGCCCCCAACTGGCAGCGGGTAGTTTAAAACAACGCCAAAATATCGCATACTTTCTGGGTGTTTGGGCTTAATGAGATTAGATATATTTAACCTAACCCTTCTTCTTCTCACAGGGCAATTTTCGGCAAATTACGATGTAAAGTTCCCCTCGAAGTAATGCGAAATTCGAAACGCTGTGATTTAAGTTTCATCCCTTGTCACTTTATTAGATCTCCGAACAGGCTCCGAGCGATTTCCGTAATCTCGGTTCCAGACCTCGCACTAGCAGACCGCGCAATTTACCGCGCGCGGGTATGGCGGCAACAAAACACACAACACGCGCGATAAAGGTAATTTGATCTTTTACTCATATTCTAAACGGATGTGAGGGCTCCTTGTGTAGGCACTGTCCTTAAGGTGATTCCCGAGTTTTATATTGCGCATTCCTACTGCGCACGATTTTTGCGTCATCAGCGCGCGCACATGAGCGCGCGCGCGTACAAAACATATGAGATTTCCCTCAAACTAAGCTCGATAGCGAGATAAAAGCTCCTTTTCTCTTAAACGAGCATGGTGACCCCCACTTTTTATTTTATAAATTCAATGAGAACAATATCCGCATTAACTGAGAAAAAATTGGGCAGAAATTTATGGCTACTTTTTTGGCAAATGAATTAAATGCTACAAATAGAGACATAGCGGGCCCAATAGAGCAAGTCCAAATTATGTTTCCTTTCAAGGATAAAAATATCAAATAATAAGGAAGGATATTTGAAGCCATTTTTTCTGGGACGTAGATGAATAAGCAATCAAAGATAGTCGAACTCTGTGTGATATAACACTCCGCATTGAAAAATAATCGAGCTTATTTGTTGCACACTGAGATAACCAAAAGTCACCTAAATAACCATATTTGTCAGCATCGTGGCATGGAAACAAGCACGGTGACCCCCTCTTTTTATTACGTTTTTAACATCTCCTTGTACTGTAATGACACCATACCAAGTTTCATCGGAACTCTATAGCGGGTTCTTTTACTCGGGAATCACCTTAAAGAGAGCTGAGAAATGTCAGTAGTTTAAACTATTCTATAAAACTCAACACTGTGCTCAATTACACAGATCCCTGTCCTGACACAGACAACGAGAAAGGCTGTGATGCCCCAGTTACCACATGTGATGCAGAAAGCCAAACAACCCTCACAATGGAGG
Source organism: Platygyra sinensis (assembly GCA_019787425.1). NCBI lineage: Eukaryota > Metazoa > Cnidaria > Anthozoa > Scleractinia > Merulinidae > Platygyra > Platygyra sinensis. The sequence continues at coordinate 19,349 of JAHPZR010018191.1, read as the reverse complement.
ACATGGAGAAAGAAGCAGTTTATGCAAAACTGTACATTAGAACTCAACCAGTTAAAGTTGCGACTATTAAATGTTCAGATTTCTGAACAGGCATTTCGTGAAAACGGTGATAAAACCAAGTTTTATACTGGCATTGCCAATTTTGTTTCGTTAACCCATGTCTTTAATTTAGTTGCTGAACATATCAAGCATACATCTACAAATGTTGTCCCTCCGTTTTTAGAGTTCATTATCACATTAATGAAGATTAAGCTGAACTGTCCGTTTCAAGAGTTAGCATACCGACTTGGGGTTTCTGTTTCAACTGCAAGCAGGATATTTGACAAGTGGATTGATAAAATGAGTACACGCTTACAAATTCTTATACTTTGGCCACAGAGAGAAGAGCTAATAAAAACAATGCCATTAGTCTTCAAACAACAACAACAACAACAACAACATCTTTATTTCTTGCATTAAATATACAAATATCACACCACCTGCAAATAGCAAGGCTAATCGGGGCAGGTGGTGTGTGGACGGCTTAAGATTTATTACCATATTTATTACCATATTTGTAATAAAAAGGGTCAGTCACGAGAGAAATTTAGATAAGAAAATCGAGGCAGCTATTTAGATAAGCGGGGGCTAATATTTTTTAAAATCAGAGATTATCGTGTTTAGGTCAGCATAACAATCCTGAACTTCAAATATTTTCAACAGAATTGCATGAACTATTTCCTTAAAGAGAGATTTTGAAGAATTTCGTAAATTTTCAGGTATACTATTCCAAATTTTGGCTCCCCTAATAGAAAACGAATCATTTTTCTGATTTAGTCTAGAGTGGCTAATGTAATAATTTCCAGAAGAGGAGGAGCGAGTACTGTAAGAGTGGATTTGTTGAGTGGGAGTAAAGAGATGTGAAATATTATGAGGGGCAGTGTTACTGTAAACATCAAACATTAACATCGAAGAAAGCTTAAAACAGAGCAAACAGAACTTTGGAAATAAAATAGCTATAATAATTGATTGCTATGTTGTGTTTATAGAGAGGCCTTCAAGCTTGATTGCTCGAGCTATGACATTGTCCAATTACAAACACCACAACACAGTTAAATTTCTTATTGGAATTACCCCTCAAGGAGTCATATCCTTTGTATCTAAGGCATGGGGGGGAAGGGTAAGTGACAAACATGTTACTGAAAACAGTGGTGTGCTAAGGAAGCTGCTACCAGGGGACATTGGTTTAGCTTATAGAGGTTTCGACATTGCAGACAGTGTTGGATTTTACCAGGCAAAACTTTATGTACCATATTTCACTAAGGGTAAAAGGCAACTGTCTACACAAGAGGTGGAAGAAACAAGAAAAATTGCAAATGTAAGGATCCACGTAGAACGTGTAATAGGTCTAGTTCGCAGAAAGTATGTAATCCTGCAAAACATATTATCCACAGAGTTGGTGAAGGCAAAACCAGGTGAGTCTCTGGCTCCTATTGACAAAATAGCTCGAGTGTGCTGTGCACTCACCAATTTATCAGAGTCAATTGTCCCATTTGATTGAGGTGAACTTACAACCAATTTGATTCCAGGTACTTTATGGACAAGTTTTCATATAAAGTCCTTTAAGATGTAGTTAAGGCAAGCCACAATTTGTTCTCAATGTCTTCAGTAATTCCAACGTTGACTAATTGTTAAAACACCGCCTTAAAGGTGCACCATTGACGAGCAACAATAATTTGTTTAGTCTATGTAACAGATGCTAGCCGTAGCTAGGTCTTTACATATATTAGAAACAACCAATAAGTTTAGTTTGCATTTTCACAATGAATGGAGCAGCCCAAAGTAATGTTTTTTTGTGTGTTAGTCGTACAATTGAATAAAATTGACATTTTAATTATGATTACCCAGTCAAGTTTGTCTATAACAAGTTGGACAGATCCAGTCTCCTTCAGGCTCTTCTTTCAAATTCAAACGTGACATATGGTACCATTTTATTTTGAACAATTGTTGTCACAGCCAATTAATGTGCCGCCCTCCAAATGTTGTTGACAATAGCACCATGGCCCTTCCTCATCTTCATCACCAGATGATGTTGAAGAAGATGGAATGGCTTGAGCTTCACACCCTGGGCGTGTATAGTACTTCCCTACAATTTCAGGTAAAATGCACTTGCGGAAGAACTCAGAGGAAGCAGAGAGTACATTTTCCCAAACTCTTGGTCAGGAAGAATTCGTTGCACAAAGAGATCTCTTGTTGTCGACACCACAAAGTTGTAATATTCAACCCCCCAGATCAATATCTGGGCCTGAACTTGGAAGTAGTAGATATGACTTTCGTCAAGATGAATTTTACCAAATTCGTCTTTCTTTAAACAAAAGTTTTTTTCTGGCCAGCAGCCTCAGCAATTGTGGAGTTCTCGTATGCATATGGACATTTTATTTCACATACACCCATCCCACAGCAATTGCATTCAACAATCCCATCAGGAGAAGCTCCTAAGTATGGCCACCTTGGATCAATATTGAGACCACTGTCAGAAATTGTTACAGACTCATGAAATCGATTGATTTCTATCTGATAAGCTTTGCGAGCGCTGCCCTCATGTTCACAACGTCCACCTTGTGGCCGCAGTTGAAAACTTATGGGTTTCAGGGTAGCATATAGATTTTACAAGACTCTTTGCGGGCTTAGCTGTATTTGTTTTGCAAGCAGACTTCAGATTGGAAGCTGTAATACGACCTGCCCGCTGTTGGTAGCAAACTTTACTCTGTGACTGCTTTCTTGTTGAAGTTTCCTATTGCTTGACACTCATCAGGTGTAACCTCAAGCGATATTTGTTGACACTGTTGCAGCAACTCTGTGTAATTCAACTGAATACATTCTTCTTTTAATAAGCTATCGGGCAAGGGCTTCGGTACATTATAAATTTCTTTACAAGTATACTGCTCATTAAATGGTGTGACAAGGGACAAGACTGCTGGTTTCACTGTAGAGCCAGAAATACTTGTAAAAAACATTTTCTGCTCTTCTGAGGTTGGTGGAGGTGTTTGGTATTTTGCATCCCAGGGTTTGATCTAGTAGCCATAAGAGTAACCTGTTTCTCCACCATCAATGTGTGCTTCTTTTTAGCAGATGAAAAATCCATCTCACTAACAAGTAAGTAGGGGATTTCTCTCACATGACTTGGGAGAAGCCATTTGTTCTTTTCCTGTGTGCATGTGGCAGCATCTCTAATTCTAACACCAGCCTCCACAGCAAAAAGCAGTGCCCCCACATGGGAACCCCCTTCACAGGCATAATCCAGCCATGCAATCACAATGGGCAGCAATAACAGTTACACATTTTTCTGCCAGAAACTATACTCTAAGTGGGGTGTCCCGGGCTCTCTGTGAGTGATTCACCTGTTGAGGGCAGACAATAAGTCTTAATTTTAAATAATAAAAAAAAAATAATATCCCTTGAAAAAAGGAATAACACTCGCCAAACTGCGAGCACTATAAGCTTAAGTGATATGTCGTGTCAAGATCAACTATTAAAACAAGAGCATTATCTGAAGTTGATAAAAAAAAATGAGTCCTTGTTTTTGCTCTGATCTGTTTGCTTCTCTCGATCAGAGATCATAAAAAAATACATTTACTTACCCTGGCGAACACAACAACTTTATCGGCATCAACAGATCGTATGCAAAGATTATTCACCCATCCAGACATTGTATGCGTTTATCGATTTGTAGGCCTTCATTTGGGTTTTTGTAGCCCACGAGGTTTGCAATACCAAATAGTTCACAATATCAGGATATTGAACCTTCGGCACAAGCTCGATGTTTTCGGAGAAATCACTTTTTCGCAACGCATATGGGTCGAAGCCACAAACAGTTATTTTTTCCTGGTATCTCAACTTCGCTGGCCCCTCCAGACCCGCAAAATAATCCGAATACTGAATGTTTACATCGGGAACGCCCCCGGAGGCAGCCATTTTGAAAGCTTGGTTATCCCCCAACACGGCGGTCGCGTCTGACGTGGCGACTTTTGGTCACGTGGTTGCAAACAAAGAATTGTCGACAATCAGGAAACAGCATCGCGTGCCAAAATCCATGACAATTCTTCGCGCAATTGACTCTGTGGTGGCATGAATTTGTACATGTATTTAATAACATAATTGTACATTGCTTTTTGCTTTTGTGCTGTACATTCATGGATAGTTCGGTTTCTTTTCATAAAATATTTTATTAAAACATAGCCTCAGGACACTTTCCAAAAGTGACTACATGTAAGGTACAGTTACCGTATGAAAGCTGTACAGTATTAAGAACAGCATACAGGAATACAACGAGATCCATTCTCTGCTGCAAAATTGAAACTTTCACAATGACTAAATCACTCTGGCATAAATGGAAAATAACAATACTGTTGACGAATGCTTCTATGTAAGCTTTCAACAATAATTCAATTTTATAATTCCATTTTTGAATAAGTGATGTGCTTTTTTTCTCCACTAAGACTGTGGACTGTAGGAACTGTCAATTACTGTGTGACTCCATTAGTGATAAAATTATGTTATTAAATTATGTCAAAAAATAATAAGTAAGCCCTATATGTAAGAAAGTTATACCATGTACACTCTTGGGTTTTAACAAAGGTGCATTTGGTCAGCCAGCTTATATATGTTAACACCATTAACAGCATTACAGCCAAATGGATAAGAAATATATTCTAAATGCACCAGAGCTGAACTCGTAACCCCCCCCCCCCCCCCCCCCTTCCCCCTACGAAAAACCGAAATATAGGGACCAGTGACACTAATGAAATCAAATAGCAAATGAAACTCAGTGTAGAGCTTTCTTTGCATGCACGGTCACTGATTGATGCAGAAAAAATAATTAATGTTGCAAAAGGTTGGTATGGAGGTGCTATAAGTAACAGACCAGGTTTCAGAAGAGTCTTGGGATTTAATATTTGGTTAATTATTCCCTACTTGCTGCATCAGCAAGTGTAGTGCAATACTAATCATCATCCACTTGACATTTCAACAACAACAAAGCGGACGAAAGCTACTTATTAAACACTACATGCATTTCACTACGCCTGAATCAAACGAAAAATTGAAGAAATGTTGCTGAAAATTCGGTTAAGATTCAGTATTATTCCAGTTAAAGCCCAGAAATGCATTTAGAAACCGGAAAACGTCCAAAATCTCAAAGCCTTGCGGCGTTCGAGTTTAATAATTATTGGTGATAAAGCATAAGCTTAATTCGAACATTATTATTGGCGACGGCTTAATTTGCAGTTATTTTTACGGCCATAGTTTTACCAGTCTTTTAATAATAACTTTAAAAGAAATTCAGCCGGGCATTTCACCAAACCCAATAAATCGAGCAAACAAAACGAGGAAGTCTCCATATATATAATTTCTAAACACATGCAGTATCATATCCATGACAACATATTAAGCTTACGAGCGTCAAAACCAAAGCAATGGTTTCCTTCTTCCAAAAGTAAACAGAAGAAGAAATTATGGCTGTCTACGAAGCGGCTGTCCCTGCTAACAGTACAAAGAAAACACTCGCCTGACAGTATTTACGAATACAGTTTTGTTACTTTTATCGGTATATACGGCGAAAAACGACAGAAAAAAACTAGTATAAGCTTATTTGTTTACAATAATTAAGCTTAAGCTTATACAAATTTATATTCAACAACAACTCTAGTTTTTGAAATTTATCAAATCTCTCACAGCATGGTTCCAAACCAGAAAATCAAGGAGACTTTACACCTTTCATTGATATAACCTTAACTTATAAACTTATCTCGCTGAAGCAACTGGATAATTTTTATGGAAAACGCAAATTTTTTTTATGTAAACAAAGTCGCTTACCACAATTTGGCAGTTCACCTCAGTGTGAATCCTATCCGAAGAACCTCCAGCAAAAGTTGCGAAGACTGAACTGAACAAATCTTTTCGATAGATCAACGAATCAACTTTTTCCCACTGTGTTTACCGTTTTGTAATTCCTCTAAACACTCAAAACACGTTTGATTTCTCTTGCTGATCACCTCATGAAATCCATGCGACTTTTCTTGCATGGCTGCACATCATATCTCGACGCGCGAAGTTCTGTAGTCTTTTGAGTCAATTTTCCTGGTATTTCAGTTCTTTCCTAAAGCTCTCACTTGCCCTGCCTGACGGCACTGTTCGGCATTATTTCACCTCCTTTCTCTAGCACTGACTCGATTCAAGATTCACCACATTGTTCAGTACTAAGCTTTTCTCGCCTTCTTTCTAGCCCTGCTGGGTCGCTCTTTCCCGATCTTCTTCGCCACGTTTTTAGCTGTTAATTCTTGCCCTCTGCAGTTTTCTTTCATGTTCTGCTTAAGATAAACTCGATCTATCTTCAGCGTTAGATCACCGTCCCCGATCGACTGTTGACATGACAAATACAAATGAGTGTTTTTTCTGACAAATCTGCCGAGAAAAGATGGCATTCCTTAGTTCCCCGTGAGGCTTACCTCGAGACACTTCTCCTCCTCCCCCAGAGTCTGTACGGACGGCGTTCGTTCGCTCGTACGCTGACGTCATAACCAAATTTTCTCGGCTTGATGAGTTACCAATTTTTCTTAAGTATGGTGCTACACTGAAGCTCCGCTATAAAATTAACTGATGCGAGTTTGAGACGGAATTACTTCATTGTATGTGTTGCGTTGAAGAGAATATTTTTTACGAGCATAAATTTTCCTGCTACAATACAAGCTGCTGCTTATTGACGCTAGATGCATGATAAGAGCGTCTGCAATTTGACAAGACGGAAGTCCAAAGACTTCAAGGAGAAACTACAAAGGTAAAAGTGAGGCGAAATTTAAGTAAGGCAAAATA
>JAHPZR010018191.1:0-10000 GCA_019787425.1 Platygyra sinensis | reverse complement strand
GTGAACAGTTTATTGAGTAGACCTCCCTGTGTACGTGTTTTAAAACAGAAAAGTTTTTAAGCTTATTAGCCTTTGGCAAAATACTCTAATCTGATAGCTCATGTTGACTCATCCTTCTACAATACTTCCTAAAGGTCACAAAAACTGACATGTTCCACATAACCTTTACTCGCAGCACTTCACTTTACAATGGAAACTGCTAGTTGCTGCGAAGCCACCAGGCTTCGCAGCAGACAAATTTCGGTCGCGTACGTGACCAGCCTGGGTTCCCTGCGCCAGATGCCAGGTTCATTTGAAAACTTTTGGATGTATGTATGTGACCGCATTTGCCTCGATTTCAAGTAATCGAAATCGAGGCTCTTCCGATTCTGAAGAACGTCTTCCATCAAAGTGGTATCGATGTGGAAGAGAAAATCCTGTTTCGCGTAGAAAGCCACGTTTTAGCGGGCGAAGAGTTTGAAAGTAAGTGAAGGTTGTACAAATTCCTATGACTAAAGCCGATTTGTTTCTCAGAATATTTGAAGCATATCTCGGAACTTTCAAACGCTTTGAAACCCTTTACGCGAGCTTCAGCGCAAAAACAGTCTAATAACCAGAGTTTTGGTGGACGTCGTCATGGTCAATCATCTCTTTCGCATACATAGATGACACCGAGAGCAAGCAAATCTACACGCAAACAAATTATTTCTGCACGTGTTCGTCTTGGAGCTACGGACTGAACAAGACTTAATTAAACGTCTTAAAAACCATATAGTATGGTTATGAGTTATTAGTTTTATAGAATTAAGTTTTGTTCATTCGGTAGCCCCAAGAAAACTACGAGCAGAAATAATTTGTTTGCGTGTTGATTAATTTGCATGCTCTCGGGCTCATTCATGCATACGAGTTTTTATTTGTTTTTGTCATGTAGGTCAGAAAAAAGGCAGCTAAGAACCCCAGAAACGTTTTCATTTATAGATTTCAAGAATGTAGTTAGTAAGTTAGTGAGCTAGCTTTACATGCCGAAAGTAAAATGATAATTTTTTACAAGAGGACCGCTGCAAGGTTTCACTTTTTCAGGTTAATTTTGTATACAGTCGGCAAGGAGGCGGAGATGATTGACGTCCACCAAAACTTATACGTATTGTCAACCTTGGGTATTGCGCAGAAGGTCGCGTGGGATTGATAACCGCTGTAACGTGAAACTATTTTCAAGGAGCATTTAAATATCCAACAAGTCAAAACAGCGTGGCACAAAATATCTTGTTATCATAGATTAATCGTGACGTGATGCGGTCGCGGTCAACGGCCCTGAACATGAGTGAACAGTTTATTGTGTCAACCTCAGTACGTGTTTTAAAACAGAAAAGTTTTTAACCTTATTAGCCTTTGGCAAAATACTCTAATCTAGTAGCTCATGTTGACTCATCCCTCTACAATACTTCCTAAATGTCATAAGACATGTTCCACAACATCTCTCACTTGCAGCACTTCACTTTCCAATGGAAACTGCTAGTTAAAACTTATGTTACTGCTGACTCTTGTCTCCAGGACGCCTGGGTTTCAGTGTTGGAAGCGTAAAGTTTTTGGAAATTATACCCATAACTAACTGTAAGTAACTGTAGTTCACGGATGGAAAGACCGTGTTTTGTTATCTCATGTTATCTTATCTTGGTCTTATAAAACGGCCTTAACACGGCCCGGGCACACGGCAAACTAAAGTTGGCAAACTCGTGTTGGCAAACTCAAGTTGATGAGTGTGAACGACGCAAAAACAGTCGGCAAACAAGTTGGCAAACTGTTGGCGCCAAATAGAACTTGCCTCTATTCTCGCGAACTTTTTCGTGTTAGTAAACTCGTATCTGACGTGTGAACGGTTGGCCAACATGTGTTGTTAATTTTCCACAAATCAAAACGAGTTCTACTCACGTGATTTACATGCGTGACACTTCACAGAATGGGGGACGCGAGTCAACACTTTTTAAATTTAATATCAAAGCGGTTCACAATTGTCCGGTTGTTCGGGACGTTTCAACCATAGCTTACAAAGATACTGAAAACAAACAAAGCAAAACGGAGGAGCGCGCGGACAAACCTGGTTTCGTCAAAACCTTTCTAATTCTCCACTGCTTTCTGGTTCTTCTCTTCTTATCCTCTGTTTCACTGTTGTACGTGATTGAAACTGCACTAAAAAGCGGCCATGTTGGAAATTGCCGTGTTTGTTATTACACTCAAAAGAAGATTACACACGTGGTTTCACTTTGCATCAATGTCGATTGTATGAGTGTGGAATTTTTTTCAGTACATGTATCTGCATTTCGAGGTTTTACCGCGTTATGCTTTTGTATAAACACACAAGATACGGCGGTAATGACTGTTGGCGCTTTCCACCTACCTAGCGGAGAACTTTGACAGTTGCCTCAGGTTAGTTTTTATCTTTTTGTGTAGTTTATTTGTTTCATTGATGAAATATTATGATGATTATTTAACAACGGACCTACGAGCATTGAACGGTTAACTCAAAGTTCATGGGTAACTCTATTTACGCTATTGAATTCTTGACAGAACAACGTCAATGGGTAAATAATTTTGTTCACTGTATACCGTCACATTTAAATGTGTCGAACTTCACTATAAGTTAAATTGATCAAAAGATTCTCGAGCTGTCAATTGCAAATATTTCGATCAAGTGTTCTCTTTTGTCAGACATTTTTTTCACCACAAATTTCCCGCTCCTTATTTGATGAGTCGACCGGTCGCGTCCTCAAAAAGCGCGGGAATTTTGCCGCGCGTGTTTCAGTTTTCCGGCTCAATGGTTACACTTGTTTTGTTTCTTGCGAAATGCCAAAACAAAGGTAGTCCATCTAATAGTCGGGTTTTGTTTTGTTTTGCCTTTATAAATGTTATTTTCACGGCAATTGGCTTCAGCTGCTAGCTAAATATATTCATTTTTCTATGTTTGAAGAGCCACAGTTATTCGTCGGCCAAAAAATTTCAAAGCCAAGAGGTGTTGTTTGGGTGGAAAATGAGGAGGATAAAAGGTAGCTTGTTTGCTTTCGTCAATTCAGTTTTTCCTGATTCTTTTATCATATTAGAAAAGGAAACACTTAAGGAATTTTTGGTCTTAAAAAAATATATTTCAGAAGCTCTGAGGAAAAAAAAAAACAAGAGGAAGAAGAGTTGAGAAGAAGGGAAGAGTTGAATTGAAGGAAAGACTGGAAAAAAAAACAGAAAATCAATTTGTGAAATTAATTTGTCAAAAGACAATAAATTTGTAACCATTTGATCCACATACTGTAGCTGTAACTGTGGTATATTGATAGTGTTTTATAAAATAACTGAGCCACTATGTGCTCTCTCATTGGTCAATAGGTGTGTTTAGATGAGAGTATGTTAACACAGTTGTGACGTTTCAGATTTGCGCATGTTTTTAAAATTATTATACAAAAGCAACAGGGGACTTTTTCCATGTTTACAGAACCTCATCTTAACACTCGGAGGGTTAGGAGAATTATCAAATTCTCCCAAACCTCCTTGTGTTTAGATGAGGCTATGTTAACATGGAAAAAGTGCTGTATTACTTAATTGCAAGCCTCTCCCAAGATATTTTGCCCTTATAAGCCATTCAGTCATTCATATTTTAAATCAATTACCCATAGCCAGTACGAAACTCTAAATAGCTTGCATGAGCAAGTGGTTTTGGTTTCATCTCTGAGTTGTTGAGAAAGTGGTGCAAGCATTTTAATGCCAGACGTTATAGCTCAAACTTTAAACAAGTTTGTCAGCTCTGTGTTGTGCTGCAAACACAACAACTTTGTTCACAAATGAGGTCAACAGTTTTATGGTGATGTTTTGACTTGATGGGATGATGGATATTAGAGTATCTGACTAGTAAAAAGTTTGTTTTGGCTAATGAAAAAAGCCTGTCACTTGCCACTGGGCTAGCAAGCTGAAAGGTTAGTCTTGAGCCTTGATTGTCAAGATCTCTTATTTAATGCCTTATATTGTTATAATTTTAAAATAGCAGTAGCAACTACTGTAAACATTCCGACACTAGGTTCATAGAGCTTCATAGCTGTACATGTAATGTAAACATCCTATACAAGTAGGTTAAAAAAATGTGGTACTCTGTGATAATTAGTGAAAAATGCATACATGTATACATGTACATTTATCATTTAAAATATTTACATAACACCAATGAAGAAGTACCGCATAACATTACACACTAGGGTGCTACTCTGGTCCTGTGCAGACAACTACACTATGTTATTTCTGTACATTGCTTACTGGCTATCAAAATAATCATACATGTACCTAACATGTAAATGCCAATTCTCTAAAAGAATTGTTAAATGCAAACTCAGGTGCCAAACCAGTTAATGGATTGATTGCAGGGCTCAAAATTAACGGTTGTTAACTTGCAAAATGCAAGTTATTTTGTTAATCTGCACGTGAGAAAAATATCAACGAGCAAACGTTCGCTAGTTAGAATCATCCATGTCTCCCAAACATTTGGAAAGAATTTGCTAGTGGTCTCACCAATTTGCTAGTGGAAAAAATCTTACTAGCCAAACTTTGTAAGTGGACTAAAAAGTTAACTTAGAGCCCTGTGCTTGGTCTTTCTACCTGGAAAATGGAAAGCAAATGCCTGCTATGAATGATAAAAGATTTCAGTGCAATACATGTATGCTTTACAGTCAAACCAAGTGAAGGGTACCCCACAAGATTGCATTAATGAATTGATTATTTGAATATTGAACCCGCTAATCGTTTCAAAAATGCAATAATGAATTGATTATATTATTGGAAAACTGAACCCACTAGTCATTCCAAGAATACGGCTTATGGGTTAAGTGTTAAAAAAAAAGTCAATTAAGTATTGATTTTAGCAGCAACTAGCGAGTTCAATATTCAAATAATCAATTCCTAGTTGTTGCATTCTTGAAATGACTGGCAGGTTCATTATTCAAATAACCAATTCATTAATGTAATCTTGAGAGGTACGCTCCACTTAGTTTGACTGTAAGTCCTCATTTATTATGGAAGCTTGGTAACTTTTTGATTTTCAACATAGAAACTATTCTTCTGTTGTGATTACAAATATTTCATCTGATCTGTTTCTGTGTTTAGGTTTCCTGAAATTTGTCAGAGTGGAGTTGCTTTGAAGCCACTGGCTCTTGGCTATCAGTGCCAAGCGATCACATGTATTTTGCGTAGTTGCATAAGTCCTTTCAAGCCTGTTGACCACTGGGTGTATACTTTCTGAGCAGTGTTCTGCTTCCATGCCCACAGTGTGCTTGGAAATGACTTTCTCAGGGACATGGAAAGTTAACACATGAAACTTTCGAAGCAAGTTGGTGTTTGGAAAGTTTATCGGAAACCAGTGACCAAAGCTGGCACATCGGACTGCAAGGAATGCTACCTCGTGGGGACAGAGAGGAGTGCTGGGTGAGTACAGTTGGAAACATTGTGAAAGTTTTGTCAATAATGTTAACACCTTGTTCATGATTCTTTGATCACTGAAAACTTTATTTTCTTCATTTTGAAGATTCACTCTGAGTGGTTTGAAACAATGTACAATTTTTCCAATGTTTTCAGGGTGCAGAATTTTGGCAACATCATTACCAACCAGAGCCCCTTTGTGATACACTTGCCTCTGTAAATTCATCCTTTCTAGTACACCATCCAAGTTCCTTTGGAAAGGCCCTTTCAAATTATTTATTTTGGCAATTATGGTAGTCAATTGTTCCTTGGCTGCTTTCAACTGGTCTTGATGTCGTTTTGCCTGGTTATGTTGTTCATCTCTGTCTTTTTTAAGCTCACGTGCCCTTTCTCTTCCTTTTACAGCTTCCACTGTATGAGTAGTGAACCTACAACAAAGATGAAGGCCCTTTTTGAAAAACAGTTACTAATTGTAAATTATATTTTGTTATTACATGTATAAGATATTTATTAATTTTTGCTAGAGTCAGACACTTGTTTTTTCTTATGGCACAACTCCAGTCCTAATTTCAATGATCAGATAAAAGCTAAATACCTTTTATTTATCAAGATTGAGAATTATGGACCACGTATTGTGGTACAAGCACAAAGTCTGCAGGCAGGGAAGTGAGGGAACAAACTATGATCTGTAATTAGATATGGACTTAGAAAGCGAGGTTACTGATATATACAGGCCTCCCAGCCATAACATGCAAAATTGAGCGATCACAGCACACAAAGGATATATAACACTTGAAAAAAATCCTTCGAATAAACTTGTGTGATCTTTATACCTTGATTTCAACTGTTCAGTAGCAACAAAGGTAGTAGAAGGTTAAGTTCCAATTTGGAATAGTTACAGTAAAATAACAATAATTATAGCAATGATTAAAGGGAAATCACTGCATCCACATTATTTCTATACTTCTGAGGCATACTTTTTTAAATGAAGTTTTGTATTTTTGTCAACTTGAGAATTAATGTTACTGCAAACCCCTTACACAGAGGGAATGTGTTGATAATATGTTTCTTACAAGTTTTCTTTTGTATGATTTTATTTTACAGATGACATTTGTTATTTAATTCTGCACATTATACCTTCGCCCTTCCTTTTGATGATAGGGAGCTGTCTGGGCAAGAAACATCTGAAGCTTTTCTTCAGTGGAATTAATGGATTCATTCTAATCCTCCAACAATTCTTCTAGACTGGCACACTCCAAGATCAGTTCATCTCGTTTCTGGAATGCCTCAACCAGTTCTGGGGATGCCTCTCCATTTGCCTCTCTAATGGTTTTATCCAGTGAAATGGCTTCACTTTCTACCAGCTCGAGTGCCTGCTTTCCAAGCCCCAGAGACAAATGGAGGGGCATGCATGACACTGAGTCAATAACTGGTCCTGTGGCTTGGAAGATTGGAGTGCTCTTAAAATTGTGGAATTGGTTGGCTTTTGACTTTACAGAACCACCTTCCACAAATCTGTCATTATCAGACAAGATTGACTCAAAACTGCGCTCTGGAAACTTTTTTGTACATGTGTGACTTGTAGTGGCACATTGCTGCAACAACCATGGTGTGTGAGGCTTCCCCTTCTCAAGATCTTTAAGTTGAGCATGACAGAAGTTACAAAAGAAAGTTCCATTGGGTCCTGTTAAACTCAATAGCCTTGCAATGAATTCTCAGTCTCCCCCAAGACTGAGCCAGAACTCAGAAATGCTGTACTTTGCACTGGATGGCTTGTTGGCATCACTGTTGGAGGAATGTGATTTGAAAAAGGTTGGTTTTCTCTGGCATAACAGACATCTTTGGCTGCGATACTCATTCTGGCAATTTTGGAACAGCTCTTGAAGCTCATTAGGCCAATTTGCCATCCCTCTGATGTCAAAATTGGGCTGCTGATTTGGCCTTGTGATTTCTGTAAGGTCTACCTTAAGGTCCAGTTCAGTAATATTTGATAACACTTTCCTTGTTTCCTCTATTACAGGAACAAAAACTTTCTGGATACATTGGTGATTGTCCTTGTCACCTTCGTATATTGCCAGCAGGCGGGCTGTGTGAGTGGAGTGTTGCTCTTCACAATTGAGAAATTGCAACAGTAACTTTGTTGATTTCCCTCCCTTGTCCCCTGTCAGAAGAATCCACAGCAATTTTTTTGGGATGTCGGTCTTTTCAACAAAAAAGCCACTTTCATTCAGTTGGGTAACAGATTTCTTCACTACATCAGACACATTGGCTACTCTTACAAATGACACTTTTTTTCCATTCGAACTCTCAAAATTCCCACATTCATACTCAAATTCCATAGACTTTAAATGCTCTCGAATGTCTTTTTCAGAACCGAAAATGTCATATATATCCTGCAAACAAAAGGGAAAATTATTAGCAAAGCGAATTTCTTTAGAAGAAATGTACAAAGCTCAGGAAAGCTCAACAAATCAGTACACCCAGCTTCCCCCATCCCACCCTTTCTAAAAGAACACTTTCCTAATCTTGGACTTAAAAATGAGACAGCAAATACTAGTCATTTTTAAAATCAATTGTCACTTTTTAACTTTTTTTATTATTTATTGTTGCCCTAAACTTATGGGGCCGCCACGAAGCTCTTCGGAACGTCTCACAGGATTGGTTGAGAAAATTATATACAAACAATGGTAACAATGGACCCTAGCCCTAAAACAATAGAGCTTCGTGCCAACAAGATCCAATGAAATTAGAGGTTCTAGAGAGCTTCGTGACAACAGAACTTATGTATGTACATTGTTGATATATATAGAACACTTATGATATTAAGAGTCTTCATCAAAGTACACAGGTGCTTTTGTTGGGTTTCAAATATTATTAGTGATAAGAGGGTTTACTGTTTACCAAGAGCATCTCTAAAGGTCCTCTTGATCATCCTCAACATCTCCATGGGCATATGGGCTTTAAGCTCTGCAACCTGAAAGACACTTATGTCAACTGTGATAATAAAATTAATCACAGAAATGTTACAGGCTGTTGCTTTTTTATATTGTCTTATATTGATACAGTGTAGATTTTAGGATGAAGCCAATCACTTTGTGTGAAACTATTTCTTTTTCTATGTGTTTGGTAACCTGTATTATATTAAAATGTTTTGCAGAGCTGAAATAATAGCACACACTGGGCTGGCAGGGTAAACAAGTTCTCTTTTATCTATGCAGACTAGTTCATTATTTTGCTGCATTGTTGCAAAATGCACATTTAACAACTTCAGGACAATTAACCTTTTGTTTTCCAAATAAAACATCTTTGTAGTTGTTACTCACCTGCTTGAGTGTAAAAGACTGTATGATGTTCAGGCCTCCCTCTGAAAATGACTTCAGGAACTGATCCTTGTTTCTTTTGATCGATGTCGCAGTCTGATGTATGATATCATCTGCTGCCTTTGTTGTTGATGCTACACTCTCTACAAACTTCTCAATTACTTGACTCCTTTTTTTTAATGTGCTAGAAGATGCAGACGAACTTCCGGTTTGTGGCTGGGAAACTGGCATTAACTTGATAGGCTTTCCCCTTGGTTGGTTTGCATAGATGAAGCCTGAATTGCTCTGCCCAGTCTTCTTTTTGACAAGACTAATAAAGAAAGGTAAACTGAAAATCTCATTAACCAAAAGAAAACATCCTTTGGAGAGGTATATGCTACACATTTTTAGGTCTTTGCTCTTAAACAGATGACCGAAGTTCTCAGTATTATTTTAATGTAAGTGGTTGCCAGTCACCTCACCACCAGGGAGTTTCTTCACCAACAAACATGCTGTTACTTTGTCTGTGTACGTAGAACGGGTAATACATGGCATGGCTATTATCTTAGCCAGTTTGTTTTGTGGTTGTGAGACTCCCTAATGGCAAAGTGACTAGTTTCCATGTTAATATTCTGTCCAAGGCAAGGATAAAAATATTGAAAATATTTCAAGAGATGGGTTTTATTTTTTTGTAATCATGCCAAGATATTGGTCAGAGAAAACTATTTTTTTATTTTCCTACCTCCCTCTCAACTACCCAAAAGCTGAAAAAACATCAAATTTCATGAAACCTGCACAGTACTGGTGTTCTGTTCTAAGTGTGGCCAAACATTTTTATCGTCACTTGAAAAGAATATAATTTGTGTACTTCATAGATTGGTGAGTGGTGAAGGATTAATCAACGCTCAGGATATTTTTGTTACGGTTTGGTGAGTTTTAAAAATATGTTTGAATGTGTTTACGAAGAGAAAGCTAATATGCGGACGCCCGAGGGAACACACAACAAAACAAAAACCAGTCTAAACTGAGAAGTTCCTGTTTCAGTGCAACGAAATACGTAAGGCAGAACATAAGAAGTTATCTCAGAAACATTAGGTTTCTTTTATGGAACTGTAAACAGCATCCAGTGATTCATAGGATGCGATTTTCTGAAACCATTTTCAGACAAGTGAATCCGGTCGTTACGCCTGAAAACCCGTTCGCACGTAGTAAAAGTCGGATTTTAACACGAAATATATAAACCTGTTGTCGCCTATGGCATGTAATTTTCGTTCTTT
>JAHPZR010018189.1:0-12500 GCA_019787425.1 Platygyra sinensis | reverse complement strand
AAGAGGAAACCTCGAATCTTGAAACCTCTGCGCCCGCTTGACATTTTACTGTACCGTAGTTTACTGCAGTTTTCAGCCTAAAAAATACTTCTCTTGCTCCCTTCTAACTAAAATCGACACTGGACGATAAATTATTTTCTTCTTATCCAAAAAAAACTGTAGGAAAAAGCTGTCTTTGATGAGCCACTGCCGCTGAGCGGGCACTATCGTCTGATAGTCGCCCTAGGGCATTCTTTTGACAGATAGTGCCTGCGCGAGATCGTACCACGTGATCAGTTTTGACCAATGATCAAAAAGGAAAATTTAGTGGTGAACTATAATGACAGATAGTGCACGCGCGAGATCGTACCACGTGATCAGTCTTGACCAATGACGACAAAGGAAAATTTAGTGGTGAACTATAACGCGTGATAGTTGACGGGAAGGCAGCCCAAGTCAACTATCACGCATAGAAATCGAGAGCGAATAATCTAATTGTTTTAGTATAAATCTACTAGTCTTTCAAAACTTTATCTAAATCCTCTTAACAGACACCTCAAAAACGCCAAGAAGAGGCCTCTAGCGCACACACTGAGTTACGCTACTGACTATCTATCACATAATAGATAGTGCGTAGCGTAGCCAATCAGAGAATGGCATTCTTGATAGAACGTTAGTAGATTTATACAAAAAGAATACATAGTGAGTAGCGAAGCAAATAAGCCTGAGAATAGCATTCGGGATAAAACGCTTGTAGATTTATACTAGCTCATTATTATTAATATTCCTTTTTTTGTCCTTGTTCGCTTATTAAGTGTTTTTGTCTAATCATTTACAGTATTGCTTTGAAATATATAAGTAAAATACTTATTTACAATGCCGAAAACTCTCGCATACATGGTTGTTTGTGAATTCATGGGTAAACCATGCAATGATAGTTGAGATGACAATATTCAGATGTGCTGCAAATAGATGATGGGAGAAAGGACCATGGGGAAGAAAGGTTGAAATGAAGCTTGCCTTTCTGAAAACATAGGGAGCCTTTGGCCCTCCAAGTCTTACTGCATCTGTGCCTTACAATGTGACCGGGCACCTTTCCCAAGTCCGCTATTATCGCAAGCAATCTTTTACGTGAAGAAACCTGATGATAGGACAAAGAGCATGAGAAAGTTTATATGGTACTTAGTTTTAAGACAGCTACCAACGTCTGTAAACAAAGGTCTCGTTCTGTTATCACAAAATGGGTTGAAATTTCCCATGAGAGTTTTACGAGAGTCAATGCTGAACGAACAGAACTTTCGTCTCGCCCCATCCACACATGCTTTGGCGTCTTCGAATTCTTCACACAGTGGCGAAGGAACTGAAATAAACTTAGAACGAAACGTTCTCCCGCAATCAGCGGTTTCAACAGCGTAGTCATTATCACAAGATGCAACTGTTTGTAGTAGAGGAGGAAGATCATCCCAAATTATTTGCTTTATAGGAGACTCGCAAAGAAGTTGTGTTCCTTGTACGCTTTGCAGAACCACGAGAGCCAGTGCCTCTAACAGTATGGGATTAGAAGATGGTCCTATGCAGGGCGCATACTGTGTCTTCAAACAGGTTAGGAATGTCTGAGATTGGTCTCTAGAATAAAACAAAAGCACAAACCATTAACCTATCTGGCATAAAATTTGAATTTGTGTATATTCCTTGATTCATAGTCTTAATAGGTTTAGGACAAACTTTGGTACAATTTTGAAAGTTTTCTTTGCTTCATGTACATTATGAGATATTACCATTTATAATCCGGAACAATTAAGCAATAGACCACAAGTTTCTATGGTTTATAGGCTGATAAACCACGCGGGATGTTGGTAGAACACGAGAAGAGTTTGTAAATCACGAGCCGCAGGCGAGTGATTTACGAATTCTTCGAGTGTTTTACCAACATCCCAAGTGGTTTATCAGCCTATAAACCATAGAAACTTGTGGTCTATTGCTTTTATATAATAATTGAGAAGACGCGCGATTTTTCCATGGGTTTACCGGCACAATAAACCATAGCTGATTGACCAATCAGAGCGCGCGCATTGATTTTGTTATTGTATAAAAGAAAATACCAAACTGCGCTAAGCGAAAAACTAAACCACAACATCGAAAGCTTCCGTCATAACGATGCGGCTTTGCGTTGACAACACATATGTTGTGCTAGCTAAAATAATAATTTAAAGAGCCTGTGAAACTTCAAAATTTACAATATTCTTAGTTCCATAAATGAAATAGGGAACTAAATATTACTGACTTTCTAAATATAAAGCTTGTGGATGGAAAACGCTTGTGCTATATTGTGTTTATGCATTTTTTTGCGAAATAAAAACCTCGTACCGCATGCGCAAAAGGCATTCAACACATCGGGTTCAAATTCTTTGGGTTAGTTCATTATGCCATGCCCTTTTAATGTTTACAAACTGGCTCCATTATAATTAAAGCAATATTAATTAACATCAATCATTGATCCTTTAATATTTCTTTTTTTAGGGCTTTCCTACAGTGGCAAGTTGTCACTGGCATAGAAGCAGAACAAATAATAGAAAGCTTGGCAAGCTATTTATGGTTTTTAAGAGTACCAAGTGCTGTCTGCTTTTGATTGACAGAAGAACCCTTGTGGATTTGTGACGTCATAAATTTGAATTTTTGGTTACATTTAACCTAGAAAAGTTAATTGTTCTTGTTAAGGTGATTCCTCAGTATTGCATTGCACATCCCTACTGCGCACGATGTTTGCGTCATTAGCGCGCGCCAATAAGCGCGTGCACGTGCAAAACGTGAGAAATTCTCCTCAAGCAAGGCTCGACAGCGAAATAAAAGCTCGTTTCTCTTCTAAACGAGCATGGTGACCTATATTTTTTATTGTATAATAATAGTGCCCATGTTATCCTCTTTAATCTAAAAAAAGTTTAAAATTTTTATCGGAAGGAAAAAAAGATCTAGCTTGAAGCGTGCACAAAACTGTTACTCTAGGATGTAAATTATGACAACGAAAACATCGATTCGACGAACGCATTTCGTCCACCTCGTTTTTAATGGTGCAATTTTTTCCACAAATTTTTTATGATATTGTTCCATACGTTCCATACTTTCTTCCTATCAAGTTTTCTTCCGAGTATTACTTCGATAAACTGTACTTTCAGCTACCGCAAAATGTTACGTGGACCAATGAATAACGCGCGAGATTAGCACGAGTACAGGCATAAATGGGGCAAGATTGGCCCATCGTATCTCTTTTGCGAGAATGGTGACCTATCTTTGTTATTTTATTTTCGAAACAGTGCTTTGTAGGGAACATTCAGAGAAAGTTTTAAAAAAATTCATCGGCAATTTTTATTTCTGAGGAATCACCTTAATCCAATCAAGAGAATACGAGCTGGGACCTTTCTAGAACTCACATCTGAAACAACGATCTGTAACAACACGACTGCAAAAGTTTCAGTTAAATGCATTACAGTAAGGACACTCGAACCGTGAACACTTGACATTTTTCTGTACATTTTTTTTTTGGACAATTAAGAAATAATGGTTCTTCTTATGATGTATAGTGTTACATGTTTCGCATTTTGTAAGTGTAAAAACATTAATTACTCTTATCAAAAGGTCGAGCCCGCATTCTATAGTCACTAAAAAAATGTACAAAGAAATATCAAGTGTTCACGGTTCAAGTGTCCTCACTGTAAATGGTTTGCAATATGTGCTTCTTTGAAGTTGACAGATTTGATAACCTTAATTAGCATAATTGGCAATGCGCAAGATCACGAACTTGATTGAGATACAGTTGACACATTTTTTAATGGTCTCTCTCTTCATAATGCTCCATTAAAAGAGCGAGGTCTGGTCATAGTCGAGATTGTATGATAAACTTGAAAACCTATTTTATTTTTCCACAACATGCGTATAAAGTCACCGTTCTTCGAGGAACGATAATTCAATAAGCGATCGGTAATTAATTAACGTTAAATTAGCCCTCTTACATAGAAGCTTTGATTCATAATTTATGACATACTTCTTACCAAGGCAATAGCCATGGAAACAAATGCACCTCAGCAATATGCAAGAGGGCCTCAAATAATGCTTTATATGCATCACAAATAAGATTGCATTGTAGTTGTCAGTCAATCGATGCCTTCAAAGCTTACCTACAACTAGTTGTCACCTGAGTTGAATAAATGGCTTCAAGGAAAATATTTTCGCAGACGATTGCCCTCTTGTAGAGTAAATCATTATCGCACACAAACGTAAACCGTCTTGAGGTGAGAGCTGTAAGTGAACAACAACGAAGAAAAGTTAGTACATGTAAGTCTTTTTTCTGCCAGAAACTGACGTGCTGATAAAAAAAAAAGAAAAAAGAAACTTATATATGGCCAGTTGTATACAAGTTTTAAAATTGTGACTCGCTTAAAGGGAAAACGTCTGAGAAAGAGGGGATGATACATGGTTCTCCGTAGATATAGAAATTCTCTTCGAGGGTTCAGCTTGATTTCGCACGAGTGAGCACAGAGATTTCCGAAGATTTTCCAAAACGTTGACTAAAGGCCAGTTAATCGTTTCCGAACATTTTATCGAAGATTTCCGAAGATTGCCGAAAATTTCCTAGGAAGAACCGATGATGTTTTGATCATACAGGAACACATCAAGTAAGTATTTTTAAAGGGATTATGAAACCATAGCAAAGGTGATATTTTCACTTCTGAAAATAGCATGTTATTTCCAAGTGTGAAATAACATGTTATTTTCACTTGTAAAGATATCATGTTTGCGCGCGAAAGCTCACCTGGTATATCACTGGTGTTTACGTAATAATGAAATTTAACCGCTGCTGCTATTATAATCAAGCAAAAGTATGTGCAGTACAATAATTCATTTGGTCATGCATTTACTGTCTGAAATCGATTCTGAATATGAGAATAGATTACAATCCAATACCAAACTTGGTTATCTTCACTGCTCTGATAGCTGCGGTAACCTCAAAAAGAAGACTGGTTAATTTCACAGGAGTGGGGCGTTCTTATAGGAAGAAAGGCGTTAATCATCAACATCTTGCCAGACAAGATCAAGATGCGATAATGGAAGCCAACGACGCTATGGGGAATAATTGAGGTCATGGAAGCTACTGCCCTGAGGGTTAACAACTGCAGCTTCTGTGGATACAAAGGAACTCACCTGCAGTGGATGGTAGGCTGAGCGGATCTATACCATCTACACAAAATGGGTTATAAAGGTCGTCTTCCATTAGATCTCCTATGGCACAGCCACTGTGGACCGCCATTGAGACACAGAATTTGGATAGAGCATAATCCCTGAAAAACACGTAATTCGAAATTCCTAATAAATTAACGTTAAAATATGTTCATTGATATTAATTTTGGTTTACATAGAAAGGATACGCATGTATTACGTGGCCTTGAGCTTATAAAAAAGGGCCACATTATGTTCCTGTGTGTTCAGTGAACGGCTAAGCCAAATACAGGACCAGTTCAATTTCGTTTTGCATCAAGATTACATCACCATGAGGTATGTACTATTCGTTACGAAATACAGGTACAAGACCAATCAGTTTCAAAATGATCCCCTCACGGTAACGCTCAAGGCGTTCCCAAAACAAACCTTTAAACTATGAAAATGACATTTTTGACTTAGTTTCTGGTATACTTACACACAAAGTTGCTTGTCGAGCCTATTAAGGATCAGCCGTAGTCGAAAGTCGTCCCAGCACCGGACAGCAGTTTGAAACATAGTTTCGTTACAGTTCAGGGCGCCAACTAAGAATGAGTTTACAGAGATTTTATCAGCGGTAAGAGTTCCGCAATGATACAACACTGTTTGCACTAGGCGACGGACTTCTTCTTTTAATGGAGAAAGTGAGGTACCCATAAGACAGGTCTCCATGGCTGACGACAAGCAAACTTCCTGTTTGATATACTCCTGTCTATATTAAAAAAAATAATAATAATAAATAATAATAATAATAATAATAATAATAATAATAATAATAATAATAATAATAATAATAAATAATAATAATAATAGTAATAATAATAATACTAATAATAATAATTACTCATGGCAATTTTGGATTATGAATGGCTCAAAGGCAACGGGGAATTTTGTAAGCCTGGCATGATATCACGTAAAATGATGAAATTGCACTTGCCGAAGCGGCTCGTGCAACTTCAGCTTTATGAAAAAGTCACTCGTGCAAATTAATTCGAAATTAAACTCGAACCAAAAAATGAAAGTAAGTGTGATAACTGAATTTTTCATAATTATTATCATTGTCATTATCATCGTCAGTATTCAAGTTCAAATATCGGTGCACATAATTTATCAAATGCACACAAGGGAAAAACTATATTTGTTAGAGGTGACATTTGACAGGTGATGTGTTGTCTCAAAGTCGCTTATCTTTGAAAGCTGCAAAATAAACTTAGAGTACAATTGCTAAAAGGAAAGTTTGTATCCTGTAGGCTTAAAAATTAAAATTACCGGCAGGTTGCACTGTTTTCCTCTGCTAGCCTAGTTATCATTTCCCGTTGGCATTTATACGCTGATAAAGCAAAGGTTTGAGTGCTGCAACGCCCAATCAAAACAGTCGGCTCTGTCAAAAGAAGTCCACAAAAGAGAAATTAAATTAAAAAAGCAACCAGTAAATTGAAGCCCTAGATATAGACAAAATAAATATCGTAAGTGCATTCCGTTGCCATTGCCATTGCCATTGACATTGCCATTGCCATTGCCATGGCCATTGCCATTTCCATTACCATTACCATTATCATTATCATTACCATTACCATTACCATTGCCGTGGCCGTTGCCGTTGTCGTTGTCGTTGTCGTTGTCATTGTCATTGTCATTGTCATTGTCATTGTCATTGTCATTGTCATTGTTATTGTCATTGTCATTACCATGGCTACCATTTGCATAACCAATACCATTACCGTTATCATTACCATTATCATTATAATTGTTACCATTACCACTAATGTTATTTTCTTGCTTGTTGGTTTGTTCTTTCGTTTGTTTGTTTGTTTGCTAGTGCTTCGCTTAATTTGTCCTTGTGGTGGTGCAAAGCTGATAAACGCATTTTAACCGAATGGCTTAGTACAGCTATGATAAGTCTAAAGCACTAAAATTATTAAATAAATTTAGTATTACTCGAGCTGTTCAGGGGTGGATCTGTATTGTATGTACAGAAGGGGTTGAACAAATCTCTGTTGATGTACTGTCCTATTGCACAGCCAGTTTTAGCCTCTTCTGTCACGCATTCCTTTGCAACAGCATAGTCCCTGTGAAGATGTAAATGGAACAGAAAGAAACGACTTCTTGATAGAATCGAGTGATGCATGACAAATTAAAACTTCCATATAAGGTAGCCAGGTAGGTGGGCAGGTAGATAGATGATAGATAGGTGGGTACGTGGGTAGGCAGGTAGGTAGGAACGCAGTCAGGCACGTTGTTTGTTTGTTTGCTTGCTTGCTTGCTTTCTTGGTTGGTTGGTTGGTTGGTTGGCTGGCTGATTGGCTTGTTTGTTTGTTAGCTGGTAGGTAGGTAAGTATGCTGGTTGGTTGGTTGGTTGGTTGGTTGATTGGTTGGTTGGTTGGTTGGTTGGTTGGTTGGTTGGTTGGTTGGTTGGTTGGTTGGTTGGTTGATTGGTTGGTTGGTTGGTTGGTTGGTTGGTTGGTTGGTTGATTGGTTGGTTGGTTGGTTGGCTGGTTGGCTTGTTTGTTTGTTAGCTGGTAGGTAGGTAAGTATGCTGGTTGGTTGGTTGGTTGGTTGGTTGGTTGGTTGGTTGGTTGGTTGGTTGGTTGGTTGGCTGGCTGATTGGCTTGTTTGTTTGTTAGCTGGTAGGTAGGTAAGTATGCTGGTTGGTTGGTTGGTTGGTTGGTTGGTTGATTGGTTGGTTGGTTGGTTGGTTGGTTGGTTGGTTGGTTGGTTGGTTGGTTGGTTGGTTGGTTGGTTGGTTGGTTGGTTGGTTGGTTGGTTGGTTGATTGGTTGGTTGGTTGGTTGGTTGGTTGGTTGATTGGTTGGTTGGTTGGTTGGCTGGTTGGCTTGTTTGTTTGTTAGCTGGTAGGTAGGTAAGTATGCTGGTTGGTTGGTTGGTTGGTTGGTTGGTTGTTTGGTTGGCTGGTTGGCTTGTTTGTTTGTTAGCTGGTAGGTAGGTAAGTATGCTTAAGAAAAAAATGCTATATAATTGTTCCAGTTTCAATACCATACACCAGGCTAGGATTAATCCAGCACTTCCCTAAATTGGATACTAATTGCAGAGGACAGACCATTATAACTAGTGAACTGAACTTCGGATTGTATGTTTTACCTGCAAAGTCGAGGATCGGTCTTGTCCTGATCGAATCGGAGGCGAAAATCATTCCAACATTCCACAGTTTTGGTAAAAACTTCCCCCTTACATTGAATCGTTTGGAGTAAAAACTGGTCTATCAAAGTAGGGTCCACCTTGAGGTCACCACAGTGGTAAAATAACATCTCTATTAACGATCTGACAGCAGGAACAAAGCCAGACAGGAGACCAGTCAAACAAGATGTCAAATACTCAGTCAGGCATGAAGTTTGATGCTGGTATTCAATACTGTGGAACAAAATTGTTGAAAAGATTCATATATAGTAAACATTCGATTACAACTACATTCATCTTTTGTTCCTTAATTATTGTGAAAGTTCATTCAATACCTAGTGGCTGATAAATTTATCAGTGTACTAGTTTCTGAAAGCCGTCTAGTCTCTTTGTTTATTAGTTAAGTATTGTGTATTTTTTATTATATTAGTTACCATGTTAATTTTAGTTTCGCATCCTGTTTTGGATATTTAACAACTGTTCACCACTAGCCACTGACGGGCATTGAGGTGAATAGTTGTTTTAGCATTTACTCAAACAGTGAAATAATATACAGCAAAAAAGATCAGTTTGGCGATATCTTCGCTGGTCACGGATACAAACCGGGCAGCCATTTTTTCCCGAGATCCGTGGAGGTAAATAGCAAAGGATATTAGGAGTTTGACTAGCCGATCAGAGCACGCCTTTCACGCCATGCACTGTTTAGTATATACTAATAGTCAATACTACATGTATGTTAATAGTACTGCAATAATCAATAATAACTGTGAACGGCGAAAAGGTAATAAATAGATGGCTAAACAAATGCCTGCACGAATGAACGAACGAACGAACGAATGCAGATGAGTGAGTGAACGAACGAACGAACGAACGAACGAACGAACGAACGAACGAACGAACGAACGAACGAACGAACGAACGAACGAACGAACGAACGAACGAACGAACGAACGAACGAACGAACGAACGAACGAACGAACGAACGAACGAACGAACGAACGAACGAACGAACGAACGAACGAACGAACGAACGAACGAACGAACGAACGAACGAACGAACGAACGAACGAACGAACGAACGAACGAACGAACGAACGAACGAACGAACGAACGAACGAACGAACGAACGAACGAACGAACGAACGAACGAACGAACGAACGAACGAACGAACGAACGAACGAACGAACGAACGAACGAACGAACGAACGAACGAACGAACGAACGAACGAACGAACGAACGAACGAACGAACGAACGAACGAATGAATGAATGAATGAATGAATGAATGAATGAACGGATGAATGGATTAATGCAATACTGACCGAGCTATAGCGAGGTCAATACGGCAAGGTCTCTGTCTGAGAGTTTCCCGTTAAGACCTCACTCGCGGTTAATAAGCAGTTAGTAATGAGTTCCAAAAAATAGAGTCGACATAGTAAATTATCATAATTGTTTTCTTGAAAGTTGCTTGACACCAGCAATATCTACTCGAAATGCTTTCTGATACGCTATTTATTAAGATTAGGGGGGAGGTGACTGGGGAATTTGGTCTTCCACATGTACAAGAGGTGCACCAAAAAAAAAGCGAAAAAAATTCTTAACAACTTTAGGAAAACAAACTTTTGACCAATGATGAGAATCAATTTTTCTCCAAGTTATTATGATTAAGCAATTCAGATCAATCGTAGAAATAAATGATGAGAGGAAGATATTGTCTTCGTACTGATGGTCCAGCTTGTAATACACTGTGCGAAGTATGTGGGAACAGTGAGCTGAGAAGAATTCATAGAATGATACCAGGAATTAAAGAGTAGGTACCTGCAGTTAGTGTTGGGTTTGTGTTTGAGATTGGCCATCATCTTTCTCTGGCATTTCTGTCCACCTGATATGAAATACGTCATGTTGCAGTCACCAACCATCGGATCGGCTAAACAGCCTGACAGCGCTGTTGATAATAAGTGTACAATACCAAATTGTTTGTTAGTAAATTAAAAGCATTTCTTTTTAACTATGGTGCAAAGAGGAAATTCATTATCACTGAAATTTGTTTGTGATCATTTCCGTCATAGCTTAGTCAACATGAAATAAGTATCATTAACCTTTTTTCGAAAAAAAGTATCTTGAGCGGAATTACCTGGAGTCATAGAAACGAAATATTCATACGTAAACGCCATGAAATAGCGAAGCGCGCGAAGTCTAAAAATAGAATGCAAATCACTGAATTCCGCGAGACTCAGTCGACATAAGCTTGTTCTGAGGGAAATACTGGGAATATAAGCGAAATTTTTGTTTCACAAGTGTTTTAGGAACACTGGCTTTTGCTCTTAAAGAAATCTTCAAAATCATCCACCATTCCAGTTTGTTTGTCTGAGTCTTGTCTGAGTCATGACGTCACTCGCGCGCTTCGCTATTGCTTCAAATTGCTTCAAATACCAAAAAAGTAAAATTGTCTTGTCGAAGCCATAAAAGATTTGATCTTTTTCGCGATCTCTCGAACGAAGCTTGTTGTCTTCATCACTTCCACTATACTGAGTTTTCGGGTAATTTGGTGTTGAGCACTTCTTCAAAAATCTTAAAAAGGGTTGCGAAACACTGTTCTCTCATGCTTGACGATGCAATGCAGATAATTTTATCCCAACGTTTCATTTACATTGGTCCAGACCACTTGAACCCTTTCAAATTTAACAATTAAGAGGCTGTCTCTCTAAGAACCACCCACTCAATTTCGCTTGAAAAATAATTTTGCCTGAAACTCTGGCAACTGAAAGACTTTACCAAGGTTAGAATAAAACAAGATTTCTTTTGATTCGAAATGATTTTCTAGTCCCGTCAGGAGCCATTTAGTATTTCGCCTCGTCAGGGCCCGTCGCGCCGTCTCCAAAAGCATAAAATTGGCATTTTTCGTGACGCCGTAAAATATTTTATTTGCAACATCTTGTATTGAGTCTTATATCATTTTGCTCATAAATCTTTCTAGTTTTCCGAGATACTAACCAATTTTGTCTCACTTTAAGTGGCAAGACGAAATCAAGCATATTACTGAACACTATTACTCGCCATCGAACGATGACTGAAAATGGCCTTCATTTACAAGCTAATTTTTAAAATTTGGGACCTAGCTGAAACCTCTAGTTTACACAGCTGCAAAGTGTAGTCCTTTATCGGCAAAAATATGCAAAAACCCCTGTACGATTTCAGTATTTCAAAAGTTATGGCCGTTTGTATCAGCACATGTAAGAGCATTTCCGATAATTAAGCCTATATCAAAATCGACCTATCCGAGCAGATTTTCTTATAACTACAGCTTACCTGCTTCGAAACTTGGTTTTATTTCCAACTTCAGTCACTTTCCAAACCTTCACGTTGCTGAATCAGTCACTAGCAGTTCTAGTAAATTGATAGTTTTGCCTTCGAAACTTGAGCACGGCTACATCGAGATTCTTAGAAGCGAACAAAGCTCGACTCCATGGTCACATTTTGGGCTAAAATACGCTATCGAAACATCGTTTCAGAGCTGGATCTCTCTAAGAATAAGAAAACAAACTATGCATGTCTTGTATCAAGAAGAAAATCGAGCTTTAAAGGCTTAAATTTTGAGGAAACACCCCGTTTAGATCGCTGGAAGATCAGATGAGTACGGTACAATCAGCGGTCTCCTCTTTTTATTGGTAGGTACCTTAAGTAAGATTATTAAGGTGTATCATAATAGAAATTTTCTATTTCCCTGTATTTACCTGTATTCCTAATGCATTCCCTTGTATTATCTTGTATTTGCTAAAGTAATCTCTTGTATTCTCTTGTATTCCCTTGTATTCTCCTGTATTCCCTTGTATTCTCTTATATTCTCCTGTATTCCCCTTTATTCTCTTGTATTCCCTTGTATTCTCTTATATATAAACAACAGCCTCCATTTGGCGCGAAAATATGCTAGGATATTTGTCCGCGGACATTATCTGTTCCGAGAAGCGAACAGTTTTCCGAGAGCGTAGCTCGAGGAAAACTGTGAGCTTCGAGGAACATATAATGTCCAAGGACAAATATCCTAGCATATTTTCGCCCCAAATGGAGGCTATCGTGTTTATTATCCTTCAAATATTTTTCGCAACGCGCGCCGTTTTGAAAATTGTGGTATATTC
>JAHPZR010018185.1:0-14327 GCA_019787425.1 Platygyra sinensis | reverse complement strand
ATACGCACAAACACATTTGTGTGCTCAGCAAGTTGTTTTGATAATAAACAAATGACGTCAGTTAGAGCTAGGATCGACTGAACAAGTAGAAATTTGACTCCATTGCAAGGGGTAGCAGTATGTTTCAATACGTTCGAATAAGGCTGTTGAAGAATCTGTTCAAGCCATAAATCAGCCAGCCGGGCTTTTATAACTGTGGAGAAAAAGGCTGTAAACTGAAAGTCACCCTTTTCGCTGCAAACGTAATCGATCTGTTTGTTGCGAATCGTTCAAGGTGATCTGAGGGAGATTTGAACAAGTTTTTAGTGAGTATCTTTGATAAGTTACTTTACAGTACTGGATTGCAAGGAGTCATCGACATACAATCCTCGCGCAGCATGTTCTTTTGTTTTCTTCAGTTTGTTTCTGTCCCTTTCTATGTTTTGAAAGATCTGCGCAATTTTTTACTTTGTTTCTGACCCTTGCCACGATTTGAACTGATCTGCGCAATATTTAAAATAATTTATTAGTATCCCTAAACATTTGACTGTGTTCCAGGTCCAACCTTCATCTCTTGTTCTCTTAACAGGAGGACAAGAGACTTGTAATTCCCCATATAGGATGGATTATCGGGATGACATACAGCCTCGCGTTTGATAAAATAAATAAGTTAAGATATTACTGTTGCAGTTCTCTGTCTTCTGCCCACAGCTGTCCTGGAGTCTTGACTGTCAACATCTCCTAACAAGTCCGCAATGAAATTCTTACGCTTTCTCAAAGTCCGTTTTCTCTTTTTGATACTTGGGTGGTAAACGGTTGAGACAATCTTGATATTAACAGGTTTCGTTAGGGCGGACATTTCGTTACGGAGGAATTTTTCGAAATTTGCGATTACCATACTAGCGAGAAATTCGAACCACCGGCAAAACCGTACAAACCGTCTTCCATCTTCTTTTGAAACTTTTTTGAAACAGTAGCATCTGTACATTCATACAATACCAGGCTTGCTTCTAAATCAACCTATTATACACCAGTCAAAGTAAACACCCCCCCCCCCACCACCCCGGGGTATAGGTGGGGATTAGTTTTAATAGCGTGCAAAAAGCGACAAATGCTCCACCAGGCGGGGAAGGAAATAGCAGAAAATGCTTCACCCCTGGGGCAACTGAAGAGTTCCTGACAAGTTTGTAGTTGAATAATTTTCGCAAGGAGGCAGAAAAAACTTTTAAATTAAATCTTAAGAATGCCAGTTTCAGAGATTCGAGCCCTGTCAACTAAAAAGGGCGGTTTTAGGCCCGGCATAGCCGTGTCCATGATCGCCGCAGGTGTGCCCCTCTAGGGGGGTTCCGGGGACATGCTGCCCGGGAAAAAATTGAAGATATGTGCCTCTAAGATGCCATTTCCTGCATTTTGAGATCACAGTCAATGGAAAATAGTGGAGTTTCTTTCTTAGACTTTCTCAATGAATAAACATAAGAACAGCGAAGAAATCAAGCACCAAAAAATACACAACAGCATGCCACGAATGAAAGCAAACCAGTTGCACAAAGTCGAGGCGATTCAGTGCATTTCCGCACCCAAACCTACCGCAGTCTTATGCTAGGAATGTGAGGCATTAGTAGGGGATACGTTCTAATCCAAGATGGCGGCGATCGTTCCCTCAAGGACTTCTGGGTACATTTAGGAACATTGGAGTGGACACAAGTGTTCACAGGTATTTGTGGAATCCGTTTTATTGTTATTCAAATCAATACATCGATTTATATAGGGCATGGACTTAAGAAGGCAAACGCTTTAATATTGAGACGCCGATGACTTTTTGTTTTGCTGCTCCGTAAAGACAACCTTTCTAAATGTTGTTGATATAACTTAAGGAATGTTATGACTAAAATGGTCCTTGTTAAAACAAACTGCGGAGATTACAACCCTCCCGTTTTGGTCAAAAACCTCCCGTTTTTGGAGAATATTTCCGGCCTCCCGGCAGGAGGCAGGATTCTAACCTTGCCAGCCGCGTGAGACTTCAGTGGCATTTCTTCTTGCGGGTTCAGATAACGGAAAACCCATCTGGATGTCTTGTTTCGCCGAGCTAGATTTGCGTTCGATGTTTTCGGGTTTATCCCGCTTTGCCGCACGTTCTTTCGCCACGGAAGGACTTTCTTCCAACTTTTTTCTCTCTTTTGTGCCTAACTGAGCTTTCTTGCTGAGTACGAGACTTCTGGCACAAGTCCTTAAACTCGGAAAATTGCTTCAGCCGAATGTGACAATTTCTACAAATCTTTCGAGGAAGATCGTCACTTCCACTCACACTAAGACCTGTTACATTTACAACAATTCTTAAAAGGTTCTCTCTCTCGGATTTAGCTCCAAAGAGGTCAACCGGATTGTTAGCGAAGCTCGAATTACAACATCTGCAAACGTATTGTTCACTATGACTTAGAGGTTGAGGCAAAGGCTTTACCGGCGTTTTGTCCGCCATATTCTCGCGCGAAGTGATCGTACCCAGAGCTTGCACAGCCAACTACTACAATAGAACTTTAATATCAATTAGTGTCAACATGTTGAATTAAGGTAAATGAAATCGTTTTACTTTCAAATGGGATCTTCCATGATACCGGAGGAGGCACCGCTAGAATTCAGTTGTGGATGAATTGACGCACTGGGTGTGGTATCATTCAAGACACTGCTGACACTCAACCTATGAGGTGTAAGGAGCAGGGGCAACTGTTGTTTCCTCCCACTTGGCCACAGGCATAACAAATACCATTTTTTTTTCTTGTTGCATCTTGAATCTTTACAGGTCTCATGCTGTCGAGTTTAATGTCAGAGAACTACATATAGAGAAGAAAGAAAAAAGAAAATCATTCACAATGGCTTCCACACCGAGCAAACATGATAAATTTCACCAAAAGTCGCCCAAGCTCGATGTAAGAGAACCTCAATTTTTGTTGACCTCTGTACTGTCACGTAATTTACGGATTTGCATATTTATAAGGGTTCGTAACAGAGCCGAAAATTGCCAAAAATTACTCTTAAATTTTACTAAAAATTTCTTACCTGAACTCCAGTTGTGGTTCTTCCGCGTCCTGTGTGGTTTTCTAGTGGATTTGGCGTGGGAAAGTTGAGAAGACTGACCCCCGCTCCGCGGATTACCCACTGATGCTGATCCCGACTCCGCGGACTACCCTATGGACTACTCCGCGGACTACCCTGCGGACTACCCTACAGACTACTCCGCGGACTACCCTACGGACTACCCCCAAGGACTACCCTAAAGAAACAACCAAATCTGTCTTTTATTTAAACGGGGCTTCAACGGGGGAAAGAGACACAAGAAGCGTACTTGCTCCACCAACACGATCAACAGCCGCCATCTTCCTCAACCCAGTCTTTTTTCATTTTCGCTCCATTTCTTCATCGGCTACCAACCAAAACAATGTTTCGATCGGCAAGCACTGTTGAATACCAATCTCTTTAATCTGCCTCAAGTGTTTGCCATCGACATTAACATTTGCTAAAAAATATAAAATTATTTTAGTTCACCTGTTTGTAATGTAGGGGCGTCATTTTCGATGATCTCGGTTTCTTCAGATATCAGGAGGGTTCAAAAGAGCTGCTTTCCAGCAAATGTCAATATCAATGGCAAACACCTGAGGAGGATATAAAGAAAGTATTTAACAGCCCATTCAGAAAACGGGGTTTTGGCATAGGCAATTGCAGTAACGTGAGAGGACTGCAAAAAGAGAAGGGTTGTTTTCCGTTTGTTTGAAAAACTATGATATTTAAATGAAAGATCAATTAAATTCAAGAGTCTTTAACACAAATAGAAGTATTTAGAGGAGGAAAATGGCAAAATGGTAGCTCTTTAAATACCACCTAAAATAAAGAGTTTGTATAGATTAGGTAGACAAGCCACAAAATTATAAGGATTTGTATGGAATTTTGCAACTTTTGCGAGGCTCCCATTTGAACAATTTTGCGCTGTAAACTCTTAAACTTGGCTGGGTAGCTTTTTATTCAGTTGAAATGTTTAGATTTTCAATCTAATCAATGTAAGAAACTCGTCCCAGTCCTCTCACGTTTCTGCAATTGGCTATGTGGCCGATGAAGAATGGGAAAATGAAAATGAAAGAAAGACTGGGTCGAGGAAGTCGGTGAACAGAAAATGGCGACTGTTTTTCATACAGTTACGATCGTGAAGGTGGAGCAGGTAGGCTTCTTGTGTCTCTTTCTCCCGTTAAAAATATTTATTCCGGGTAGTTCGTGGGGGTAGTCCGTAGGGTAGTCCGCGGAGTAGTCAGCAGAGTAGTCTGCGGAGTGGGAGTCACTGGGTAGTCCGCGGAGCGGGGGTCAGTCTTTTCAACTCTCCCAATGCATGTCCATCGAGTTACAATTCCACCGTTTGCTTTCTCTTTCAAAATGTTTATTGTGCTAGCAGGAAGACTTACATTCGCAGGACCACTCGTTTTCAAAACCGAAAGCTCTGGGAACGATTAAACAGCCGGATTTGAAGATCTAAGGTAAGTACTTTTAGTAGCCGAATGTTGAATTGATACTGCAAGAGATTGGCTGGGAAAATATTAAATAATAGAGCACCTATTCGTACGGCACTTGTACCTGAACTCCAATGTAATATTCGAATTTTTTTCTTTTTCTGATCGAAACTGACATTGTATGTGTGATTAGATGCATGGATTGCCTCAGTCTCGACACTTCCGTACGAAGCTAAACTCACGGCAACATCAACAACCTCTCGTTTGTTAACAGATCGACGTTCTTTTACGGGAAAAAAATTGCTTTACGAAGGTGGATTATTCGGAGAAGAATTTCTTACAACTGTTAAACATTGACAGTCTATGGAATTCGCTGGAAGATTCATTTACATGGAAATCAAACGAGAATTCTAGACTCCAGTATAATTATTCACAGTCGCTACTATTCGTTAGGGACCTGAACGACAGTTGCGAAAAGAGATCTGTATTCCATGAAAGTACTGCTGATTCTGCGTTGTACTAATGAAGGTTTGAACAGCAGTTAAGGTAAATGATTGACATGTGGCTTTATTGCGTATACTTAGAATATACACTAGCTCTATTCGTAGTCGACCTGCGCTTTTAGAGTTGTTATAACAATTTTTAGACTAATAACTGATTCTACATTTTTCAAGAAAAACATCTTCTTTAGGCACGAAAGAGAAACGATTTGGCGCCGGTGAATTCGAGGAAAGCGAGACCAGAGTTGTGTCGCTTAATCGCCTGATCGAAGCACAGTCGTGAAGTTGTGCTCGATCAAAGAGGACTATTATAATGAATGCAATTTTCCATCCAATGTTTGTTTGGAAGCTAAATTATTTGCCGCATGATGATAACTACAAACTCTGGTTAACAATCTACAAAACGAAATTTGTAGTTTTCTAAAAGTCTTAGTAGTTTCATGCCTGAAAAAATGAAGAAACGTTAAAGTAAAATGGAGATGGAAATTGATTCAGCCCTTGATGATAGCTTCCCGTTTTTCCTGGAAATTCGCGTGACCTCGCTAAGTTAGCGTGACACTCAAAGCTTCCGGTTAAAGGGGCTCATCACGGTATTTAAAGTTCTTTTGAGCATCGACAAAATTACCGTTAAATTGAAGGAAACCTGAAAATAACACTTTATAAAGATAGAAAAACATCTAAGGGATAATAATAAACCATAAAGGAACAAGGATGGTTAAGGATGGCGAAGATTGTCACGGATTGCAAACAAAGAATTTGAAAAGTTTAGCTAAACTTTTCAAACCGTTTAACCGTGACTGAGCCCCTTTAGTATGCAAGTATACCGAAATCTCAAGTAAAAAATATAGCCTTTCTGTCTGTCTTTTATATTTGCAGAAGTTCAAGCAATGATTAAAATGAGTATTTTGCAAATTGCACTATACTTGGCCGCCTTCAATGTCCCTTGCCTCCACGCCAGTGGCTATTCCGGCGAACAATGCTCACAGGAGAATGGCGATTGTGAAGCATTGGTAAGGAATAAATGTCAACACTAAACTTTGATTTTCTATATTTCTATATTATCTATATTATCTATATTATATATTTTCTATATATGGTGTCTAAGGCCCGGTTTCGTAAACGTCGCATTTTACATGCGCCGAATGGAATTGCCAATTTAAGTACATTTAAAATGCGACGTCTAAATCAATTAAATGCGACATATTTCAATTCGATGCGAGTCAGTCGAATATACGATTGAAGTTCGACAGTTGATTTAAACGCCGAATTTTACATGTGCCGAATCGAATCCAAATTAATTTATGTTTGCTCGAATGGAATTTAAAACACGTCGCTCGCGCTCAGCAATTTCATTCGGCAAAAAAATGTGTCGTTTAAATCAAATCAGCCGAACGTATTCATTCGAGTCGACTAAAATTAGTATTTGATTCGGCACATGTAAAATGCGACGTTTAAACCGGGCCTAAGTCATATTGTTCTTCGTTCGTATTTCTTTATCCTTCACTTTGACTTCCGTTTTTCTCAAGAAAATGCTGTAAATAAATATTTTAGGCACACAGTTCAACGACAGATAACGATACAAAAACCTGTTTTAAGGCTTTAAAAGAATTGCTCGAAACCATTAAAGGCGTAAATATCCGGGAAAAAAGCGGTTATAATTATGTGCGAAACGAAAGGGCCCAGTTATGTGGTCTCGGGTACCCGAGAGAACCCTCCCCCCCGAGGCTGAGGCAACTTTATCGAGCATTTATATGTGAAAACGTAGTTCCAGTAGGCCGAGTCAAAGTCCTCCCTGAATGATTATTCATAAATCAAATGTGCAAATATCTATCTTTCTTTGAGTTTCTCTTGGTCATTCGATCACAGAGGGTTTTGCCGAGTTAGTTCTCACTTGTTTGATACGAGTCTCTGCTATAAATCTTAAATCCAGACATTGCGTGACACTCGCCACGCCGAGGCCTGTTTCGGTTAGCGAGCCAAAGCGTTATGTGAAGAAAAGTTGTCCCGCTTGCCAGGGCTACCCTATCTGCCGAGGCGAGACAACTTGCCCACCCGAGTTGTGTCGCCCTCTGAGACCAGTTCGTGATTCAAATGTAAACGGTTGGTTGAATTTTGCAAAGAAATAAGCTAAAAGGTACCTCGGCCAAGGTAACGCGAGGGGAGGGCTGTCTCGTGTACCCGAGACCATATAAATGGGACCTAAGTCAGAAGTTCTCTTTTCATCGAGGGCGCGCAGTTGCACCAATCCTCCGTAGGAAAAAAAGATGGCGACTGGTACATTTAGCCATGGTTCTTAGCGCACGCAAACCTTAACAACATTCATAAAAACGTGTATAAAAGTTAAATAATCTTCAAACCTGGGCTAGTCAATCCCTTAGTACAGGGAAAAATATAGTAAAACATTTGGCTTCCTTTGTATCCTATAGGCTATGTTAAGTTCGTAAGGCATTGAGGTAAAATGTATAGCCGCCATAATTTTTCCTTCAGGGCGGATTGTAGCTAATGTATCTCTTAACCATGTTTACAATGAAATTTTATCACCTACCTAAAATTAGTAGAATCCTACTAGTATATTAATGCAAATGCTGTAATCTGATTGGCTGAGCCATTGCACACTATCAGCCATTTAGTGTGCTGTGGCTGGAGGTCGTCTACGAAACGGCAAAGTTTTTTTCGTTTTTCCCGGAAAAAAACGAAAAAAACTTCGCCATTTGGAGGAGATTTGGAGGAATTAGTTTTGATGCAAATGGCTAACTAAATTCCGGAGAAGACTAAACGAAGGACGTTTACGGTTTCTTGACTTTAACATTGAAAAAACCGAGGCGCGACATCCTCGCGTACCTTGTTACAGTCCGGTGTTGTTTCCAACCAACCATTGCAGCTTGCATTATAACCTGAGCCTGCAAGGGGGCTACTGGGGATGCACAGAATGCAGCGCAGTACATTTTTCCGCTCTGAAGGTCATCCAATTATAAACCAAGATCGATTTGCTGCAAAATTACGCCTGGACTACAGGCTATGAAAAACCTTGGACTTGGACACTACTCGGAGGGTGTTTTTTCTCGTTTCGAAACATTTATTGGCAAACTACTTTGCAAATCAAATTAAATAGGGATTTTATTTTCTTTTGTTTATCTTGCTGTAGGTAAGGGCGACGGAATTTAACGCCAAGGATTCGGGGAGCATTCCCGAAGTTGAGGAAGCACTGAATGATCTACGCTCCATGTTATCTGATTCTTCCGAGGCTCAACAAAAAATTAATGAGGTATCGGACTGGGTGAATAAACAGAAAGACAAAACTAAAAGGCTTTACAAAGGAAAAACAGATAAAAGTTTTGAAGAAATAGGCAAAGTTCTAAAAACCACGATGAATAGCGTTGAAAAATTTAAAAGCAAAGATCCTCTGAAAATTACAACGGGTGTCCTGGACATTGTCTTCAACCTGGTTGATGTTGGCAAACCTCATGGATTTGTTATTCGGAATCTTTGGGCTGTTGTGAGCTGGTTGTTGACAAAAAGTAAGCCAGATGAACCGAATGTAGTAGATCAACTGGCAAAAAGTGTACACAATGAGATGGTTCACTTTAACAGAGGGTTGCAGGATCAAAAATACAACGGCCTAAGACGTCGTGTCTCCGATCAGATTTTCCAGTTTCGGCGCATGAAGCCAGGAGAGAAATTAGACGACCCTAACTTGTGGAATGACTACGTGCAATTTTTGGGTGAGCTTGCGATCAGATTCGAATCTCCAGTTCCCTTCAAGTATGAATACAGTCAGTTGGCAGAAGATCCCGATGTGGCAGATTTTGTAACGGCTGTAGTGACGTATTCAGAGGCTCACTCGTGTTTCATGGCATTACTGTTCGTCGCCAAAGCAGTTTATGCAAACTTTGGCATCGTACATGAAAATGACGTAGCCACTGTGGATCGAAAAATGGAATGTCAAATCAATGATGCTAAAGAAAAACTTTCTTTTCTGTCAGAGAAGAGATATCTGACATTTCGTGGAAAACTTGATGATGGAAAACTTACAAAAATTTTGGCTTTAAGCGGAAGTTTCCGTGGAAGAAGCCTGGTGGAAACCGTTCGATACAGCCTTGGTTTGTCGCCAATGCACCAGCTATCAACAGTTGAGTCTTCTGCGAGAAAAGTGGATAAACAGTCAGTGAAGCTCAAGTCAGCAGAGATCTGCAGTTGGTTTCTGCTCCAGTACGGTGGCATCAGGTTTTCCCTTCAGTTTATCAATGATGTCGACTTTCCAATGAGGATCGTCTCGGGCAAAGTTGGCTGGAGTCAAGGGAACCAACTGAAGTTTGAACAAACCGTTCAACCTGGTGGCCGACATCGCATTGATCTCCCTTCCTCGTTCTCCACTGCCGGCTACTTAATTCTGGATGTAAACAACGTCCTAGGCCCCGATGCAGAGCCATTTCGGGAGTATACCAGGGTTATCGAATTTGCCGTGTCGAATGTTTTTCTCGACACTAAGATAAGCATGCAAGACAAGACGAATGCAGGGTTTTCCAGCGGTCTGGACACCTTAAACGAGAGATCTGAAGATGCAATAACTCTGTTCTTTTCTGAAGGTGGAAAATATTACATCGCCAAAGCTGAGATTTTTGTTTGTTGGCCGGATCGGATTTGGCGTTTTGTCTTTCAAGACTTTGATCCAGAAGATGTTGGAGACTAGTGCCTCGATCAATTCGAAGCTTCAACATCCCCACAAGGCAGCCCTCGGGCGTTTGTCCGTTGAAGATTGGCTTGTTCAAATTCCCGCCCCTCGGCTCCAAATTGCTTTCAAACGTCCTACCGAACTGAACTCAAATCCATTTCGCTCTAGCTTTTTAAAATTGCGTTCAAACATTTGCTCAGTTTTATTTCCCACCCAATCCAGGCAAGGTTCAAATTCCCCACAGACGACGGTCAAATGCTCAGAGGGGGGCGGGTGGATGTTAAACCTTCAAAAATAATCGGTGCATAATAGCGTAAATTAGGGAATAATACTTTGGTACAACAACTTAGTTTCCATGATCCCTTTTTTTTTTACACCCCTCAGTAGTATAGTATAGTTTACTAAACTTTACGTTATAAGAAGGAGACAAGTCTCCTTCTTATAACGTATAGTAACAGTAACGCAAAACCCACCAAATCGCTCAAATTCGCCATTCAGAGCCACAGAAACGACAATACACAGCAACTGAGGTACGATTACATTTATTTTGAGCTTTAACTTAGACATTCCTCGATATAAGTTTACGATATTAAGACTCTCCCATACATTTCTTTATATTTCGAACATAAACAGGCACACTGCTTGTATGGGCCTCCTGTGGAAACCGTTGTTAATAATGAGCTTAATAATGTCTGTAACTGGCTTAATGCTAATAAACTAACCATTAATGCGAAGAAATCAAACTTTGTCATCTTTAGGCCAGCACAAAAAAGAATAAACTATCAGCCGTGTATCAGAATTCCGGATATTATTGATAATGGATTCGCGCTTCTTGAATGCAAATATTATGTAAAATTTTTAGGAGTACTGATTGACAAAAATTTAACCTGGAGGCCTCATATTGATCATATCGCTTCGAAGATCAGTAAAATAGTAGGCATAATTGCCAGGCTAAGGCACCATGTACCTCTAAATACCCTTCTTCAAATCTACCGTTCACTGATATTTCCCTACACGCTCTACGGTGTCCCTGTTCGGGGCCAGGCATCTCAGTGTGATTTAAAAAAGATTCTCACTCTGCAAAAGCGTGCACTCCGCCTAATTTTCTTTGCCAGCAAAAGATCTCATGCCATCCCTCTTTTTGTTGCTTCCAACATCTTACCTGTTAATATGCTCTACTTTGAAACGGTCTCAACCATAATGCATGATGTTTCTACTCATTCTACACCTAAAAATATTCGTGAACTCTTCATCTATTCATCTGACGTTCATTCTTACAACACGCATTTCTCGTTTGCAGATAATCTTTTTGTACAGAAATCCAGATTGCATATAAAACTTAAGTCTTTTCCTGCGTTTGGTACGAGATTATGGAATTGTCTATACCCCGATTGGCGTAAGCTCACGAAAAGAGCATTTAAAAGGAAAATTCATAAGTTGCTTCTAACTGTACTTGAAATTGAAGACTATTATGTTGATGCCCATTCTCTAATACTGAATTTAAATACAAGTAATTATTATACACTATAGCTTTCAAACTTGCATTTAGTCGTTTATCTACTTTACACCTCTCAATTTGCTTTACCTTTTCACCTTTGTGCTTGATTAACTATTAATGTGTATGTATGTTTATTTATTTAGTAGCTGTTCTAAAATCACTTTCTGCTCGGTAAATATGACTGTAATTAGTACAACCCGCCTAGATTAGCTATGCTATAAGCGGGTTTTGTAGATATTTAAATTATTTATTTATATATTTATTTATTTAAATTTAGATTAATGTAACACTGTTGAAATAAACACATTAAAACATTAAAAAAAACTATCATGTGGGGCACTCGGAATTGGTTCATGCTTTGCTTACGTCATTTATTGGTCCATGTGCACACAATACAGCTTTCTGATTGGTTCGACTTTTAACTGAGGTTAAGACTCCATGGAAACTGTGCAGTATAAATTCGTAATTTATTATTTTTGGATGAAATCTGGCCTTCTGATTGGTCAAGAGCAAACACCTGGGTTAAACCTAGGCTTCTAATTGGCTGCGTCTGCAATATGCGTGCTATACTACTCCCCTCTTTAACGGAGTGGGGGAAATGAGGAAAACTAAAGACCCTGCTTAAAGAATTTTCAACCAAAAAATTCCGGATATTTCGGGAAGAAAATGAAATGGCACGGAGATTTCCAGGAAAAAAATCATGTATTACTCGGGAGGTTGTCCCTTTTTCATAAATTTTGTAAATTTGCAATTGTCTAGTCAGCGCTATTTCTTTTAGTCACGATAATAGCGAGTTGGAGATCCACGCAAAGATGGACGGATCAGGATTTTAGGCCTGGCCCCATTGCATGTAGACGTTTGTTAAGCGTGAGCTCCGACTGCCAAGCCTTAGAACGAACTTAAATGCCCTCGATAGCCACTGACAGTTAAAATTACAAATTCTTTTACTGGCTAACACTTGGAACGTCTCTAGCTAGTTTGTTTGTTTGGGAAGCAGGAAAAAACGAAAGAAACACAGCGACTCAGACATGGTGGCCAACGAAGACATGAAAGGTCCCATAGACGCCTTAATAACAATCATGGAGGCTGGCTTCGAAAGTGTTCGCGCGGAAATCGAGACACTATGCTACGTAAAGAATTCAAACATGACCAAGCACGGAACCCAGTCGCTAAAGCAAAGCATAACCTTTACGCAAGATGAAGTCAACTCTTTGAAGGAAAAGGCGGAGACAAATTAAATATGAAAGTAATGAAGGGCGGTCTGGAAGAGCTGAACAAGAAAATTGTGGCTCTCAGTAGAAGATCAACTGAATGCTGCAGTAGAAGAAAACATCAAACTCGACTCAGGACGGAATTAGTCCTTTATCAATCACTTCAGTTTTAGCTTGCTCTTTTATTCAAAAATTGTCAAAACTGACTTACATGATCTCAAATTTTCCTTCTTGAGATCAATATTTATTCAAGTGTTTCTAGAAGCTATTTAGGACTGCAGCATATTTCTACAGAAGATGTCCATATTGATTAGTTTTCACTTGATTGTCAAAAGTACGTGACACTGGCCTTGCTTTAATAGTGTTTGCGGTAAGGGATTGGCTTAAAAACACTTCTGCTACGTTCTCAACCAAGCAGAAGAAGAACCAAACCTAATAGACTATTTTCGAATTAGCTTGCGGCATTTTTTCAAAACGAGCTTTTCGTGCGAAAATGTTCATATCAAAATGAGTTTCATTTGCATGAAATTAAACCTGTAGGCAGGACATATTTTCATATGAACAGTTTCGCAAGATTACTCGTTTATTTGACACAGACGTAAAAGACAACTCGGAAATGACGTATTGCCACTTCTCTTGCGCACACGTTTTATATTCTCGCTCCTCGAGCCTCGCTCCTCGCCGGTTTCATGTATTTGCCTCGAGTTTTGATTGGTTTACTTGATTATCTATGTCCTTTGCGATTGCTTACAGTGATTAATTCGGTTTTGTTTAAGCGACACTTAATTGAAAAACCGTCCTCTCTAGTTATATTTTAAAATCATTTCATGCAGTTATATAACGTTGCTACAATTGGGTTCTTCTTCCAGTTTAATTTTATATTGCTGCCACGTGGGTGAGCTGTTCATGTCTACACCCTGTTGTTCCCTTTGTTTGAGCGGCATGCCTGTATAAAGTAGTTAAGCTTTGTGCTTGTATAGCTAAGTGCATGACCACTATAACTGAGATTTATTATTTCATTTATTATTAGTTATTGTTAATTGTCAGTTTTTGCCAGGAAAGTCAGTTAAACACCGTTAAACGAATTGTTCTTTGTGAGGGATCGCTACTTTCAGGATTTGTTAGCAGTCACAAATTTTATGGTTTAGTTACTTTTCGGAAGTTTACGAGTATTAGTAGATTGGCATTGGTATTGGATTTTTGCCCCCAGTGTCCCCTCTAAAAATGTTTTCTCGCTCACACAAGTCTTCTCAATAAGCCCATGCGAAAATACAACTAGGCGTAGATAACCTGAGTTGAATTGGTGTCATGAATGAGCTCTCGTAAGGTCTCGCATGCATGAATGGCTTGCTACCCTTTGAGAGAGCAATACAACAAACAACAGAAACAATGACCCTAGCACTAAAACAAGAACAGCTGCTACAATGATAAAACGATAGCAGCTTACGACAGCCTGCACACTTCTGGAATTTTATAGTGTCTGCTCCTGAAGTTATACTGAGTTTCAGTTTTTTAACTTTGCGGTTCGAACATTTCTTGGTCTTCTTCCCGCATTTGTCTAAGAGTCGTCAACTTGTGGAACATTATTGGGCCGTCGCTTACCTGGACTGTCATCATTTCCTAAAGAACAATGAAATTGTTAGGCTTTCTCGACTGTCCGTTTTCTCTCTATAATCGTCAGGAGGAATTCTGTCGACTTTTCCCGTTTTTCGCGGCCGAGTCATTAATCTTCCTCTCTAAGAAGAAATAAATGGACTTAACTAGAGTAAGCCTAGCTATGACTGTTAAACCAGCTCACTACACTAAATAAATCATTGCTTGTAGCAATGGCCGGAAAAGCTTTTTCATAGCAATCGATTCAACACAAGCAAAAAAAATAGCGCTCAACCGGTTCCTAAGTATGTAAAGTGCAAACTCAACTATACCCTACGGCCATTTAGTATTACATATTGGTCCATATTGTCAAATGGTGCCTGA
>JAHPZR010018184.1:7500-14804 GCA_019787425.1 Platygyra sinensis | reverse complement strand
GATGGCTTAACATAAGACTTGGCTAGCCTAAATAGCACTCTGGTTAGCATAAAGAGTACATCACGTTGCTTTTCAGTAAGCTTTATATGCTTGCTTGCAAACACACTCACAAAGCTGGGATT
Organism: Platygyra sinensis; assembly: GCA_019787425.1. Taxonomy (NCBI): domain Eukaryota; kingdom Metazoa; phylum Cnidaria; class Anthozoa; order Scleractinia; family Merulinidae; genus Platygyra; species Platygyra sinensis. Next base: position 14,682 of record JAHPZR010018184.1, on the reverse strand, counting down.
ATAGCCTTTAATTTAAATAGATGAGTGTCAGGCCTCATGTTGAATTTTAAGATTGCTTTTTTTTAAATGCTGAGCTGAAGGTCATCCAATAATTGAGAATAAATTGCCTTTAAATTGCCAAAAAGCTTTAATTATTTTTTCTATAAAGTAGAGAAATATCTGGTCAAAAAGCACATCTTAAATGGTTCAGGTAATGAGTGTGTGTGGCTTAGAAATAACTATGTTAAAACTGAGAGGCTGGACTGGGCTCACAAATAACTATGTTCCCTTACCAAAACTTCACATGTGTTCACAGGATTTTTCATCTTTGGGGTTACTTCTTTACACATGGGTACACATGTGTCGTGGACATGTGTAAATCATGTGCAGACATTACACATGTGTTACACATGTGTAACCAAATCATCGGTCACATCACACATGTGTTGCACATGTGCTAACTTCATACAATCCAGCTGTCTCCATGTACTATGTAAGCTGCTACCAGACAGAACATAGTGGTGCTGTACAAACATACTTTATACTTGCAGTTAATATGTCCGTAGGTCTACACATGTGTCACAATGTGGATATTAAATAGGCCGCAACTGTTTATCTCCAGACCTCAGCTTTATGTCTTCATCATATGCATGATGAACATTCTAATATTTATATATTGCTTCCTCCTTCTCATAAAAAAAAGGTCAATTATTTTGCACCTCTGTCGTAGTAAAATAGCTTGGGATAACTATGCACCTCTGCAAATGATATCTGAATACTTTCCAGCTTGTGGTAGGTCTCCAAAATTGTGTAAAAAAGCCGAGTTCTTTCGTAATTCGAATACGCCAGAAACAAGCAGCAGCCATATTGAATGCTGGTAGACCCTGGGAACGAGTCATATAACCCATGATGCAACGCTCTGAAAAGCGTGGTTGATTTCAACGGTCAAACGAGTAAAGCTACAGCGGTGTGAAGATTATATTGTACTTATAGAAAAGCCAGGGATTAAAAGCAACAACATCTGGATCTCTTGGCTCTACAGAAAGAAATGTAAGTATAAAGATTCTCAGAGCTTCTGCATTAGGACTTTAAAGAGTGTTTTTGATGATCAGTACTGCAAATTGATTTGTCACTAAACTCGAACTTTATTTAATGTCATGGCCATGACAAATACATGTAGGCTGTACCCAGTTTTGATGTTTTTCTTCTTCTTGTCCATTTCAGCTTTTATGAGGTACAATCATAACTTAACCCAAAAGGAATTGAAAGCTTGTCATATATAGCACTTGATCTGACATCATATTTTTCTCATGAGCAAATTGATGAATTGCTGAATTGGTGAATTATTACTGAACAAAACTTAATCATCTGATTGTAATCACATACTGTTTGGTGGTTTTGTTGTAGTTATCAAAGCACAAAAGCTTGAAGTATGCATTCACAAAGAGAACTGCATGGCTGAAATGTGAAATTCAGTTCACAAGCATGAGTGATGACACCGTCAGTATTTTGATCATAATCTGTATGATGACTGAAAATACACAGCAGCTTTCGAGGTAAACATTCCAACTTTGAATTTGAAGCTATTATATTAACTTAAAAACAATGTTAGTAAGATTAAATATGCATGTCATATTAGAGAAGCCTTCAAATTTAGCAAATAAAATAAATCTTGAACAGACACAAGTCTGTTTCAGGAGGTCTTTTAAACCTGGTTGTTGGATATACTTGACAAAAAACCATTTGAATTGATATAAACCTCTAAGTGCAATTTTGGCAAGTCCCCACTACATTTTGTTGCAGTAATAATAATGTTTAAATTGTTGTTTCTCTTGTTACTTCACATTTTTGTTATGACTCTGGGCTTTCGACACAGCTTTTTAAGTATTGTATGTTCCACATTTGCAATTTCATAGAACTCACAGTCCAGCGGCTTAAATTATGTGGCTCTCATGTGTGCATTATTAAACTGCCAGTAGAGAGTGGATGTGTACCTAATGAGGACTTAAGGGTTGTAGAATTTTATTTCTTTGTCAAAAAGGATTCTTCACTTATATGGGAAGTAGCCCCCGTGGCAGGTAATCCCCTTTAAAAGTAACGGGGGTGCTCGTCGTACCTTTCAGGGGGTGAAATTTGTGAATTGGTTCTGCTTGGGGTTTTAAAACCTAAAATGACCGCTGCAGTACCTTTAGGGGTCTCAAAGGTCATCGCCTTGAAAAAAAATGACTGAAATCGTAGTTATATTTCTTAAGCAAGTAACATTTATTTCTGAATTTTTACTTAAAAATAGTAATGCCACTGAAAATGATTCTGTTATTACTAACAGAAATGGTATCTCTTAGGGGTGTAAAGCAAGCCCAGGCCACTACCACCAAATAAGCTTTTGGTACCTTTTCAACAAGTACCCCCGACATTTTCATAGGGGAGTACCCCCTTGGGGGGGAATAGCCAAGTAGTAGCTGTGAATTTGATTAAAAAAAAACTCCAGCTTAGTTTTTGTTGACAACTTTATTGCTTTATAAGAAAACCAAACATACATTTCTGTCGGTAACCTTTCATTTTGAGATGAACAGAATAATAATAATAAAAACATAGCTTTAACTACAAAGTCCAAAAAATTTAATAACCACCTTGCCTGGCCCAGGTATAAACTGGGCAAGGTGACACTATTATATGCTGACCCGAAGTCCCATATTTTCTTTGGAAACATCAACAAATAAATGATATTTGGGTATCTAGCAAATGGCAAAGGATTGGATCCACTCTAGAGGCCAACATGAAAACAGTCAGTTTTTTTTTTTCCACACACTGAGAAGGCCATTTACAGTCTACATGTTAGAAAAATAGCAGTTTCAGCAAAATAAATACTTTTTGCTTACTCTTTTTTATATTTGCAGTTGACTTAAAGACTTTGCAATGGCATTCCTCTTAGTCAATGATGAACTCAAATATAAAATTGTCACAACATTAATTCCCACAGAAGACAAGTTATATAAAGTTTATAGCTATTTATGTGATATGAAAATTCCAGAACCCAATAGGGTTAAATGTGTATACTAACACTTTATTGCATGAAGGTTATAAATCCAATCTGGAATTCATGACAAAAATATTTGGAAAAATATTCAGGCCTTAAATTTATACACACTAATCTATTTTTTTTTTTAACCTTTTCACATTTACCAATTTTCTATGGGATTTATAATTATCTAGAAAACAGCCCTAAGAAAGCACGCACGCTGATATAGTTAGCCTAAACAGTTCTTTAGTTAGGATGAGCCTGAGGTTAGGTTATTTATTGGAGTCGGGGATTTCTGGCTTGTATGGCTTTCATTTGTCATGAAACCTGCAAGCCATTTGAGGCATTCTGGATGGCTTTAACATAAGACTTGGCTAGCCTAAATAGCACTCTGGTTAGCATAAAGATACATCACGTTGCTTTCAGTAAGCTTTATATTGCTTGCTTGCAAACACACTCACAAAGCTTGGATTATAGCCTTTAATTTAAATAGATGAGTGTCAGGCCTCATTTGAATTTTAAGATTGCTTTTTTTTAAATGCTGAGCTGAAGGTCATCCAATAATTGAGAATAAATTGCCTTTAAAATTGCCAAAAAGCTTTTAATTATTTTTTCTATAAAGTAGAGAAATATCTGGTCAAAAAGCACATCTTAAATGGTTCAGGTAATGAGTGTGTGTGGCTTAGAAATAACTATGTTAAAACTGAGAGGCTGGACTGGGCTCACAAATAACTATGTTCCCTTACCAAAACTTCACATGTGTTCACAGGATTTTTCATCTTTGGGGTTACTTCTTTACACATGGGTACACATGTGTCGTGGACATGTGTAAATCATGTGCAGACATTACACATGTGTTACACATGTGTAACCAAATCATCGGTCACATCACACATGTGTTGCACATGTGCTAACTTCATACAATCCAGCTGTCTCCATGTACTATGTAAGCTGCCACCAGACAGAACATAGTGGTGCTGTACAAACATACTTTATACTTGCAGTTAATATGTCCGTAGGTCTACACATGTGTCACAATGTGGATATTAAATAGGCCGCAACTGTTTATCTCCAGACCTCAGTTTTATGTCTTCATCATATGCATGATGAACATTCTAATATTTATATAATGCTTCCTCCTTCTCATAAAAAAGGTCAATTATTTTGCACCTCTGTCGTAGTAAAATAGCTTGGGATAACTATGCACCTCTGCAAATGATATCTGAATACTTTCCAGCTTGTGGTAGGTCTCCAAAATTGTGTAAAAAAGCCGAGTTCTTTCGTAATTCGAACACGCCAGAAACAAGCAGCAGCCATATTGAATGCTGGTAGACCCTGGGAACGAGTCATATAACCCATGATGCAACGCTCTGAAAAGCGCGGTTGATTTCAACGGTCAAACGAGTAAGCTACAGCGGTGCGAAGATTATATTGTACTTATAGAAAAGCCAGGGATTAAAAGCAACAACATCTGGATCTCTCGGCTCTACAGGAAGAAATGTAAGTATAAAGATTCTCAGGGCTTCTGCATTAGGACTTTAAAAAGTGTTTTTGATGATCAGTACTGCAAATTGATTTGTCACTAAACTCGAACTTTAATGTCATGGCCATGGCAAATACATGTAGGCTGTACCCAGTTTTGATGTTTGTCTTTCTTCTTGTCCATTTCAGCTTTTATGAAGTACAATCATAACTTAAACCAAAAGGAATTGAAAGCTTGTCATATATAGAACTTGATCTGAAGTCATGTTTTCTCTCATGAGCAAATTGATGAATTACTGAAGTGGTGAATTATTACTGAACAAAACTTAATCATCTGATTGTAATCACATGCTGTTTGGTGGTTTTGTTGTAGTTATTAAAGCACAAAAGCTTGAAGTATGCATTCACAAAGAGAACTGCATGGCTGAAAAGTTAAGGAAATTCAATTCACAAGCATGAGTGATGATACCGTCAGTATTTTGATCATAATCTGTATGATCTGACTGAAAATACACAGCAGCTTTCGAGGTAAACATTCCAACTTTGAATTTGAAGCTATTATATTAACTTAAAAAAATGTTAGTAAGATTAAATATGCATGTCATATTAGAGAAACCTTCAAATTTAGCAAATAAAATAAATCTTGAACAGACACAAGTCTGTTTCAGGAGGTCTTTTAAACCTGGCTGTTGGATACTTGACAAAAAACCATCTGATATAAACTTCTAAGTGCAATGTTGGCAAGTCGACACTACATTTTGTTGCAGTAATAATGTTTAAATTGTTGTTTCTCTTGTTACTTCACATTTTTGTTATGACTCTGGGCTTTCGACACAGCTTTTTAATGTTGCAGGTAATATGCTTCTTATTGTATGTCCACATTTGCAATTTCATAGAACTCACTGTCCAGCGGCTTAAATTATGTGGCTCTCATGTGCCCTATGTAACATGTATTCTTGTTTTTTGGCTATTTTTCGGGTAGTCTGGTCCAGGATCAGTATTCCAAGATCACTTGGATCATTGTGCATCAAGGGAAACAATAACAATTATTATAGCTCCACACTGATTACATGCATGTATTCATCAGCTCCTTGACAGTGATGCACCATGATCTGATCGAGTGATCTTGGATCACTAATCCTGATCCAGATCATCACCTGAAAAGAACCAACCCTTAGTTAAGTAAAATGTTTTTCTTATCTTGTTGCTATTTTATTAGAGAAAAACTTCTTTCTACAATTAAGTTTTAAGTTCATATATAATCTGCATTTATATTTTGTATACCGATTCTATATACATGTACTGTTATTGTCTGAATTGAGGATTGTTCAGAAACAAAAATAAGATGTTTTTATGAAGTATTGTTGGTAATTATTTTGTGATAATTAAGAATATTACTCTTTGCAAGAAAGAAATGATTGTCAGTCAAAATAACAACTGCTGTAGTTCAATCTGACATGTAAAGAAAGTGCCAGTGCATTAAAAGTACAGCACATGTGTAACACATGAAAGTACACATGTGTTGCACATGTGTAGTGTGCATGATTTACACATGAAAGTGCACATGTGTAGCACATGTGTTACACCATGATTTAGTGGGCAAATTTTATAGTGTGTTTCACATGTGTTACACATGTCGAACACATGTGTTACACATGTGTTACACATGTGTTGCACGTGTCTAACACATGTGTACAATGTACATCATTTGCCGACACATGAAATTCACATGTGTACTTCACCTATGTTACACACGTGTAGTTTTGGTAAGGGTTAAAACTGAGAGGCTGGAGTGGGCTCACAAATAACTATGTTAAAACTGAGAGGCTGGAGAGGGTTCACAAATAACTATTTTAAAGCTGAGAGGCTTGAGTGGGCTTACATATAACTATTTTTAAACTGAGAGGCTGGAGTGGACTCACAAATACTATGTTAAAACTCAGAGACTGGAAAGAGCTTACAATAGCCCAATTTCGATATATTTCAGCGTGAGAGACTGGTAGTGAAACTCCAACACCGAAGCGAGGCTCCAGGGACTAAAATTCCTTCGAATCGAACTTTGGTTGTTTACATCTTCGAGTTGACACTGCTTCCTTGAATTATTAACGTTTTTTCAGTATAAAATCGTAGTTTCATCGAGTTAACAGTAAATTGAAATAATCAGCGTGGACATGGCCACGTCGGAAGAAGAAGGTGAGAGGAATCAGCAATACTTTCATCGTCAAAAGTTGCCGAGGTTGCGAACCTTCCTTCAAGAAAGAGGGATGATACAAACATCCTCCGAAGGAAAGTGTAAATGAATGGCCGAGCTCGTTGAGCCGGCGTTAAATGCTCATTCATACACAAACAAAGAAATTTTGATTGTAGAAGTTTTGTTGACAAGTATGTATGGGAAGAAATGCTTGTTAAACTGAACAAATTTTATTCTAAACATATGATTCCCGAAATTCTTTTATACACGACATATAAAGAATCTCTTTAGCTGAATTTTGTACAAAATTAACACAAGTAACCTTAGAAATTGTGGACACTGCTGGAAGTTTTACTAATCAGTGACAAATGTTATAATTGTTGTTACGATAACATGCTGTAATGTATATATTGTACATGTATGTATGTAGTTTAAAAGGAAATTGGATTATGAAATAGATCACATGTTATACATATTGTTAGGTGAAAGGGCTGAGGAATATAGCACAAAG
>JAHPZR010018184.1:0-2500 GCA_019787425.1 Platygyra sinensis | reverse complement strand
GCCCGCATTACGAACCACCAGGAATCCGCTGGGAAGATCCCAACGGAGTGGGGGATGGGCAGCAGCTTTACTTTCTCCCAGGCCTGACTCATTTCGTTTCAAGAAAAAAACATCGATCACCTCCTAAACCAATTAAAATTTGAAAAAACTGACAACGTCTTCATTAAGGGCATACACTCAGGCCTTTGGCAAAATTTTCTTTCGTTGCTAGCTCAAATGGTCGTTGAGCAGGAAGCTGACAAACTTTTCAGTTAGATTTTCTACTGCCGCACTTTTTCAGGAAAAGTAATCATGGCCATTTTCTAAAACACTATTTATTAAACTACAACTTCGCTTAAAAAAGGTTCTAGTCCGTTCTGGTCACGTGACCGATGACGTCACAGCATTAAAAATAGCAAAAATGTATGTTTCATAAAAATATCCACCCATATCCCAATTTTTGTTTCCTCGCGTTTAAAGCAACGCGAGATAGCACTTGTACCCAGACTCCCACTTTTTGAAAATTGTGCATAGCTCCCTTAATATTTTGTTCGGTACCCGGGCAGTCCGAAATGGCTCACACCATTGTGCTTTAAACCACGTTAACTGCTTCTTCAATAACAAAATAATTTCGTCACAGTGAGCAAAAACGCACTTCAGAACAAAGTCACGTGACCAATGACGTCATCGCCCTTAGTCTTGTACAATAATTAGTTTATGGTAAGACTTATTTCTAGACAACGTGGGGGTCTTGCTGCCCTCAAACTGACTAAGTTATTTAGGATTGACGATTTTCCAGCTGCAAAGGATTCTGGGAAGGTTCTTATTATAATTATATATTGTTATTTAATTATTGTTACATTTATTTTATTAATATAACTATGGTTAGCAGAGAAAAATAAAAACGTTGGGGAAAAAAGTGAGTAAATTAAAAAAAAAGTGGGAAAAAATGTTTTTGAATAGATAATATTTCTTTTTTTCTGTTTATTTGTTTGTTTGGTTCTTTACTGACATTTTAACTTAGAAATGATTCTGCTAATTTCAATGAAGGAATCTTCATTTTCGAGAGCACTTAACAGTTTATTTTTAATTCTGGGTTTGAATGATTTCTTTAGTAGTTCTCTCAGAGAGCTTAGTATCTCATTCCATAGTTTAGCACCCATTCTTGAAAAGGCGTTTTTTTGTATTTCAAGTCTTGAAGCTTTTATGTAAAAATTTTCTGAAGCAGAAGAACGTGTGTTGTAAGAATGGACACTAGACGCTTTTGTAAATAAATTACGTATGTTAACTATGGCAGAAGCAGTGCTAACATCGTGCATCAATTCAGATAAAGTTTTATAGTATAATAAGTTTAGAGGCAGAATCTTAGCATTAATAAAGAGTAGAATGGTGTGTTCATTTTTCTTTGTGAAGTACATGAAACGTAGTACACGTTTTTGTAGTATTAAGATTTTATTTAGATAAGACTTATAGGCCTGACCCCAGAGAGATAATCCATAAGTGATATAAGGAGAGATTAAGGACTGATAAATATGTAGTAGGGTGTGGAGAGGTAGAAAGTGCCTTAATTTTGCAATAAAACCTACGGTTTTACTAATTTTGAAGGCGATATACTCAATATGGATCCAAGAAAGATTATAGTCAATTAATATTCCTAGATACTTAACGTAATCTTCGAAGTCTAGGGGAACGGTCATATTCTTCTCATTGTCAAATATGCTTACTTTGGGTTGAAAGGAGAGTCTCTTTTGATATGGACGGAATATAACGAAATTTGATTTTTTAATGTTAAGAGTTAATTTGTTTGATGTCGGCCAAACATACAATTTATGTAGCTCAGCATTCACCGTGTGTTGTTTCTAACATGTGTACATTGACTCCTGATTCAGGCAAATTAGTGTAGGTATGGTGAAATGGTGAACCTGTTTTCAGTCGCATCTGTGTACGTATGTTACATACCATAACCTATAGTCAGTCGCTAACTTGTACAAACTTGAAGATTTAGGAGAAGATTTCCTGAAAATGCGCTTCAGCTTGCGTCTAGCTTTTCTCTTTCTCATGGAGCTTATAATCTTTTTTATCGGTAATCTTGAAGGCTCTCGGTCTCTATGACGTTTTACCTGTACTTTGCAAAGTCTAACAAATTCTCTCTCACACGGCGAGCACACCTCCTCATCAGTGCTAACCATCGCATGGGAAGATTCACTAAAAACGACCCTTGGGTGATATTTAACAAGATTATGAGTTCTAGTATGACTTCGTGGGAAGGAAATCGCCACAGCTTTCGTATATGTTTGGCTAATGAAAGGTATTTTCTCAATTTAAAATCCTTCAGCGGCGGAAGATCTTCTGCCCTTTGCATTTCCCTGGAAGTGCTTATTTAATCCCTCAGCGGGCTCTGAACCTAGCGAGGCATGCGCAGAGGATGTGCAGCATATAAGTGATCACAGTCTGGATTCTGATGACAAATTAAGTTTATAAAATGTTTGGCAGAAGAATTAAATTCATAGAGTGTTTAACA
>JAHPZR010018182.1:0-10000 GCA_019787425.1 Platygyra sinensis | reverse complement strand
GTAATTAGTAATAGTTCACACTAAATCTGCCCCCGCTACTATTTTATCCGTCAAGGGTGTAAAATTCTTATAAAAATTCAACTGCGTTAAAGGGAACTATTATTTATTGTATGAACTGAAATTTTATATTTTTTGTAAACTATATCACTCACACTGTTCAATAATAACGCAGTGGAATTTTTTATAAGAATTTTTTACCCTTGACGGATAAAATAGTAGCGGGGGCAGATTTAGTGTGAACTATTACTAGTTTACGTTTAAGGCGGGGGTACACCTGAAGGCTGTTTTGACATCGCTTAACACGGCCTTTCTGCCAATATCTCGGTCACGTTTTAAGTAACGCTTAATCTCTCTGCTTATTCCCATAACCACCGTTTGGCGGTTTCAGTGTAAATTTTTGGGTGAATTTTTTCAAGAGTTAGAAGTTGAGCTGTTGTAATCCATCAAAACTGTAGTAAGCCACCTTAAGTGTAGGCTTGTACTTTCTAATGTAAAATGCTTCAACATTCTGTGTGAACTCAATCTATCACATGATACTCTTTACACAATACTCTAACGAAGTGCATTCTGGAAAAAATATCAAACCACCCTGTTGTTCTAGTTTGATACTGAAACAAATCATTTGTCTTGATATATGAGGACTCTACGAGCAAACGTATAGTATCTCGAAAGCAGAACAGAAGTCGAGATTTATTTTCCGAGATGTAAACCGAAGTATCGAGTTACAGTCGCCATACATGCAAATTAGAGTCAAGTTTTTTGTTCTCAATGAAAACGCCGCAAAACATTTACCTGCCAGTCAACCCAGCCGTCACATGGGCCCTACGCCACGTAAGATTACTCAGTAAAAATAAGCGATCCAAATAAACGTGATCTTTATACGTGTGGTGTTTGGGTCGAGTCTGTCGACCCCGTTGCTGATTTGTGTCCGACAAATCAACTACTGTACCAAACAGTTCAGTCTGGTACTGCTGAATAACCTTTGAATTCAAGATATGAAGAAATCACTGTGATGACAGATACCAGCCCTAAAATATATTTTGGCAAGATCCTCTCCTCCTCGTGCAGCAAATAAAATCCTTTCCTCGTGTTCGTGGTTGCAAGAATTACCCATGTAGCATTGCCTTGCGAGCTGACTGAAAAATTAACCGGGACCACCGTGCGCGCCTAGTTTCGTCAAATCGGGATTGATTCGCATACTACACCAATATTTCACACATTCTTTATACGTATACGCGGGGGAGACTATAATGCCTCCTCGGGTTTTGGCCTCTGTGCCAAAACCCTCCGGGGGCAATCAAGGAGTAATTACAGCAAAATCGTTTCAAACTACGATTTACAATTGGTCAGGGATGGTGAATCTTCATGTTCCGAAAAGATGTTTTTTGTTTAGAAAAAAAAATATATCTTAGGGTATAAGAACCCTTTAATCTATATTGCTGATTCGCTGTTACTCACGCGGCCTGGATCATGCTCGGTCCCGCGCAAGCTCCACGAACACTTGCTTTCCCCGACGCAGGCGTATGCATAGTCGTGGCAGCTCACTTTGCAGAGGATGCCCTGGATTTAGTTAAACTGCATAATGTCCATGTCAATAACTGTGAAAACATCCACTCTATTCCGTAAAAATGCAAAGGAGGTATTGTAATGTAGAGAAAGTAGACAGTGTATTGAAGACATACTATAATAGCTACTCCACTTAGAATAATGAGCGAAAACGCATCGAAGATAAATGCTCCTCAAATATATCTGCAAAAAACACCTAAACGCATTCGATGACATCCTTCGCCTTAACAGTTATCCAGAGAACAGTATAGAGCAGACAAAACGCCCACAAATCCCTCAACGAAACCCTCAACCTGCCAACACAGAATGGTCATACCTTAAGATTCCTTACATTTCTCAACGACTCAATCACAGGTTCACTAATATTTTAAGAAAAGAAAACATTCCAGTACGCATCGCCCACAAATCCTACACGTTCAGACAAGCTCTATCCCACACCTCCACGGAGTGCAAATGCACTAGAGTCAAATGCCCTCTAACAACGGATTGTGTTCACGAAGAAATGCAGTGTACCAGCTCGCGTGTAACAGTTGCAATCAGCAATTTATTGGTAGCAAGACACGCTTCATCCACGACCGCGTAAGGGAACTTATCAATAATGACAACTCCTCTGTTAAAAATAGGTCCGCAATGCGTACTTGGGTCTTATGCTTTATGCTAGTATGCTTTTATTCCTTTTGGTTGGAATTCTGTTTTCAAATGCCAGTATCTGGGAGTTGTATTGCTACAAGTGAGAAGGTAGACAAGCCCTTACAATTTTTAAGTGGGAAATGTATGGAAGAATACTGTTTACTTAATACTCACTTTATTCTCTAATAATAATTTAGCTTTTAGTTAGAATGGGACATAACACAACATCTTTCGATTTAGCCCCATTTTTTGCTTAACGCCCCGTGCTAGTTTAACTCTCAGAACTTGGCACTATTTACACATGTCAAGTGAACTTGCACATGTTGTGTCAAGAGGTTTTGCTGGTATGATGACTCAGAATGTTTAAATTCATAACTAAGCACTGTGGCATCGTCAGTTGTTTTTTGAATAGTGTGCTCCATCCAAAAAGTACACTAGGCAGTGAGGTTTGGGGTAAAAAACTTGCCGCGAAGCAGCTAGGCAAGATGCACACTGCGTATCGTTCGTACATTGCTTGATTTTTCCACTCTTAATCATTGATATTTGGGAGGTATAACAATCTCTGATATTCCCCAGTTTTAGCTGGGAATATTGGGTCATTTGATGTGTTAAGACCAACCGTGTGCAGGTGAAATATTTGATCGATTATAATATTGTTATAATATTATTGTTTTTATACCATGCCATACAAAAAACAGCCAACCAGAATGCAGGAATTTTGTTGTATTTGTCAGTATTCCACCAAATCTTCCCATCGATCAGTGCAATTTAACTGCATCACACCCAACCTTCCCATCTGGCTACTGTATTTTCTATGGCATGGTATAAAATAGCTATGTAATCCTTTCTCATGGTATAACTGTGGAATGTCCCACTTGTCACTTATATTTTCTTGGTATACACACTCGCCTAAAGTGTACCACTCGAAAATGTTGCATAACTAGCAGGTGTTCCATCTCTACCATATTGTATTTGTATTTTGTTTATAATAAGGCAATAAAAAATATGTCATCTTTCTCTTTTTTGGCTTATTTCATGAAGTATGCGATAAAACAATCGTCTTTTTAAAAACTTTAAAACCATTGGAATCCAAAAAGAAATTACCATTTTACAACAGCAGTAGCTTCCTTACTACAGGCAGAAGTGATGTTTTGTCTCACAATAAATTTGGCAATTACTATGCACACAGAAATTCAAGGCTTTGAAATGTTCGATATTTTGCACTTTCTTGGTTTCGTTTCATAAAATTTTTGGGAAAAAGGTTAGTTCAAGTTTCTTTCATATTTTAACCTCATTTTTGGAATATGGTTGTATTGTGTCATTTTTGTGTTTATAAATTTAGAAAATTGCTCTATCTCTTTTAAAAAAGGGAGTATACTTATTTCCATTAAGGTAAGGACAACAACAAGACTTTATTCCACCCAAGAGAAAAAATATATATCTTCTATTTATATACAACAGATGATTGGGGTGCTGGCTGCCCGAAATAACCTAAAAGTTAAAAATGCCAGGCAGCCAGTACCACTTAACTGAAAAAAACTAGAGTCAGCAGATGTTGGATCAATGATATGAAATATTGTAGGACCTGGATTTTCCTCCACATCATTTGCAATGGGATGTAAACATTGTAGCATATCATTCGCATAAACCAAACCATCACCTCATTCCGGAACTTGTAATATCCGGCAAGGTTTGTTATTGTCGGCAAGTAAATAAAAAACATTTAAGTAAAACGTCATATTCCAAGATCGGTCCCGCTCACATGAAGAAGCATCCTCCGGTATTGTTCGATTGTAATTGTTCCTACGCTAGTGGCTAATAGCACAGACAACAGTAGTGCAAGACTCTTATTCAGTGCGAGTTTTTTTTAGATTACTATAACTCTTTCAGTTCGAGGTGTAAACCACACCGATAGTCCAAGCCGATAGATAAGCTTACTTGCTTGTGAGAGCTTGTGAGAGCTTGTGAGATTAATCGTGACTCCTGAGAAAGCTTACTTGTGGGATGTGGTGTAGTGCAACCCGCACCGGATTTAAAGCCACTGAATGTGGGCTTGCGAAAGCGTCTAGCTTCAGTGCAATCCAGACTAAACACAAGGCGAGACTAGATATATGTTGCCTTTCCTCGCCGGGGAATCTCTGCTCAGCAACACCTGAATGAAATAACAGAAAACAAATAAGGCAAAGCAGTGCAGTTAAATGAAAGAAAGAATCATAAACGGCACGACAGAGCAATTTTGAAATGGAACATAACTTACCTTGAACAAATACTACTAATTGCGACGGAAAGTTCTTCAAAATTTTTCCAACACAGGGAAAACGGCTGCACTTTAAAACTCTGCGACTACAACACCCTGGCAGCAATGCAATGGCCGACGAAACAACTTGAAAACAACTAGTACCCAGGCTACTTTATTTACTCTGGGTAATCTGTCACGTGTCATCTCGTCCTCAAAGTGACACACATCCAAGATTGCCTCTGACTTAGGGTCTGTATGCAGAGCATAAGACCCAAAAATACATTTCTACTCCTGCCAGAACAAAGACTACAAAGGCATTGATGTCAAGATTATTATGAGGGAAAACGACCCTGCTAATCTACCCCTCTATGAAGCATTATACATTAGAAAGTACAAGCCTACACTTATGGCTATTGCTCCCACCGACGCAGCACCATAGTTTCTTAGAAACTTACCCCCTCTACACTTAAGGAGGCTCGAAAGGGTTTTCGTTGCTATATTGTTTGTGAAACGATGGAAGATTACAAAGAAAGATGTTTAATGGTGTGGGCAAACTATATGTCTCCTTGCAACCCTATTGTTGGGCTATACTTTAAGGGTACTTGTGACGTCATATCAGTTACCATGGCAACGCACAAGGTCCACAAAAGCGCCCTCTAAATTTCAGTTTTTGTAAATTATCTGAGAAACTAGTTCGGTGACCTACCATTTTTATTTCTTTGTTGGAAAGTTCCCTAAATTCTTTAACTTTTTAGACAGTATGGAAAAAATTTATCTAGTAGAATTAAATATATTTGAAGAAAACGCGGTTTATGGCTTACAGAAAATTCCACTAGTTAATTTTCCCCAAAACTTTTATATCTGAAGTGCCATCGTGAATGGTGTGTGCATGCAAAAAATCAAGATAGGTCACCGAGCAAACTTTCGAGCTAAAAACAGATGTCTTCCGCAGATTTTATTTCCGGTTCGCGCGATTTTACACAGCATTAACTTCCGGTGTGCTGATTTTAATACTGATTCAGCTGACGCGTGCATCTTAGTTATGGCGTGTGTAGATTGCGCGCGCGCGTGCAGCTAAAAAACCTTTCGAGCCTCCTTAAGGTGGCTTACTACAGTTTTGATGGATTACAACAGCTCAACTTCTAACTCTTGAAAAAATTGTCCAAAATGTTTTTACTTTCTTTATCTGCTGTTTGCTTAAGTCTTTTACTATTATAGGTGGAACTTGAACAATTTAACGTCAACAAATGGCCAAAATGAATGACCGAATACCTAAGGAGAGACTGGGCACTAGTAGGTTAAATGCGGACGTTTTTCTCAAAATCCACCCATATGACCCCTCCTCAAAATTTCAGAAATAAGAAATTGGCTCCGATTTAACACTCATGCAAAGTTAAATAAAAATCTGTAAGATAGATTTTTCGCAAACTAAGAAAATGTGAAATCAAAAATAGCTCAAAATTTGTCTTACAGATTTTTCTAAGATTTAAGCTCTAAATGCGATACACCTCTAAAAATCAACTGTGAAAATTTCATCATGGGTTGTACGGTAGATTTTCATGCAATCCTCGACGAAAGTCCTGCTTTTACAACCTTGGACGAGAATTAAACTGCGCATGCCCTTTATTCACGCGCGCCCTCATGTGACGCCATGCATCGCGTGCAAAAAAGCAAGAGTGAATTTTAAGCTTTTTACCGGTTGTTTATGCACCTTTTCTGTCATTTATTATTGACCCTAGGCTTGAACACATGTTAGAAAGCAGTTTCAAACTATTGCTATGTATATTAAAGTGATTAAATGTCTTTCAAGTGCTAAAGATGTTTTCATTTTTTTCTTATGTTTACTTGCATCATTTTTGCTCGCACGATTAATACTGACGCCTGGCAGGCAATTGTAGCGCACGCTACTGAGTCTCGGAAAAATGTAGTAAGCCACCTTAATTCCCGAAAAGATTATACTGATGTCGCAGACCTTCTATTTTAGTATTATATTTTAGAGACGATTCTTAAGCGCTTTTAGAGGTCCTTTGTTTAGAGATATTCGATCATTATAGCTTTGTATTCTACTCACAGTTTATTTCTATGCTTTCATACATACGTCACATCTTTTACACATTTCACCTTACACTTTCTTCGCATATACACAGCGCGCGCGGAATATTTTCTCATCCCTGATAATGCCGTTGATCGGCGAAAGCTTGGATTTAAGTTTTTACTTACTGAAGACTTGACGAATAGGGGAGATGAGCAACAGCAGCCAGGAAGCCTGGCAATTTTCTCTTTACAAGCTGAACGTATTCCTCGCTCGACAACAGCGCACCGATTTCGTTTCTCTTAGCACTAACTGTCAAACGATAGCCCGATGTTTCATACTTGAGTACTATCCTAAGGCATTGGATGTAATTATGAAGCTTGTTTTAGTTTTTAATTTCTGGAAATGTTATAGGGTTAACCTCGTGTTTTCTTTTCATGATGTATTTTTATCGGTTTTTTTTCTTCATTATTAATAAATTATGCTATGAGTCTGCGAGGTTTTTCGCAGAGAACGTCTTTCTGATCCAGTCGTTTACTCGGCATCCTAGGGCGAGCGCCATCCTAATCGTCAGAATCTCTGGCTTCATCGCCGCCAACATCTATTGTGTCCTCATACAGACTCTACAATTTCAAACTATGACATGATCGAGTAAACGGTGTCACGTTTTTCCTAAATTAAGCGGCAACTTCATAATAAGCCTTTGTATCATCATCATCATTTTATTAAATTATTTTTTTCAAAAACAAATTTATAAACTTTATACAACCCGCATATAGCAAAGCTAATCGGGGCGGGTTGTATGATTTACAATAAAATTTAACAAAATACATCAGTAATAAAAATTACGCAAATAAATAAATGAATAAATAAATAGATAAATAAATAAATAGAAATGGTGACAGGTTGCTGAAACTTGGTCAGGTATTTGCTGCATTCCATAGCGTTTTTTTTTTTTTTTTGCATCTCATGGGGAAAAAGGAGAACCTGTCTGGAGAGGCGCTATATCTCCCTTCCTAAGCCTAATAGTTAAGTAATGAAGACAGAACGTGCACCTCAACCAAGTATGAACGGGTCCCCTCCTCTCCAATGACACGCCCCACTGACCATTCCTTCTAGCGTGGCAATCGCATTTTAATGGCATCACCGTCATGCAATTTGGCAGTTTATGTAAGTGGCGATCAAAGTAGTGTTTTTGCTTCTGCTTCCTAAGCTTGATCTTTTCGGGGACATCAGTTATCACCTGTGAGAGACGGGCGCGCGTTCGCCGGGAGAACATACCCTCAGTTGGTGTGTTCTCCACTCAAGTAACGCCAGCAGATTATCACGCTTATCAGCTCGGGCTTTGGTCAGCAATGATTTGCAAGTCTTAACTGCATTTTCAACACGACCATTACTTTGTGCGTGATAAGGGCTTGATATGACGTAGTGTAAATCCCATTCCTTACCGAAGGTCTTGAAATCTTATTACTGCTGAAGGGAAGCCCATTGTCACTGATGACAGTCACAGGAATACCATGCCTGAAAAATCACGCCTTTAGAAGGGCGATCACAGGAGTGCTGGTGGTGCTACTCATATCTTGCACTTCAAAATAACCAGAGTAGTAATCAATGGCTATCGAAAATTATTGCCCTTCCAGCCCAATTAGATCAACACCACATTTCTCACAAGGTAAATTAGGCACCTCATGAGGCTTTAATGGCTCTTTATATTGTTCAGGCTGATAACGGTTACAGATTCAACAACTTGACAAGTGATCCTTTAGCTGGGCTGTGATTCCAGGCCAGTAAACAATGTCGCGAGCACGACGCAATCTTCCCTCTTTTCCAATATGTGAATCATGCAGGCTCTTTACAACGCCAGAACGCTCTTTAAGTGGTATCATAAGGCGATGGCCCTTGTATACCAATCCATCTTCCATGGTCAGCTCATCACGGCTGTTCCAACACAGCGCAATATCTTACCTCCGACGCCTGTCATATTTGTGAGCTTCTGCCAGGGTCTCAGGGCAACCTTCAGGGAAAACATCAGACAGAATATCTGTAATTCTTCAACCTTGGCAGTCTCCTCGCGCAGCTTTTCCAGACGAGTAGGGAGGACACTTAGACCTTCACAATGTATGCACGACTTAGTGTCTCAGCCAAGAACATGGTTTCCCCTTCCTTGTATTCCGCTTATATGTCATAGTCCTGCAGGCGGAGGCGCATGCGTTGGGACGTTTTGGAGAACTGAGGATTGGCTTCTTGAAAATGATTTTCAGAGGATTGTGGCCTGACTGCACAATTACATTGCCTCTTCCAAAGATATAATGATCAAATTTCTCACACGCCTAAGCTATGGCAAGTAGCTCTTTTCCAATCTGAGCATAGTTATGTTCAGTTTGAGTCATCCGGCACAAGAGAGCTGTAAGCCACTGGGCACTCCTTTTGTAACAGAGCTGAACCTAGTTAAAACATGACACTTATGGGACAAAGAAACAGTTATTATGACCTCAGAGGTAACGACATTTTAAAGCTGCCAAAGGCTAACACTACAACCTATGGTTTAAAATTGTGGAGGTGTACGGCACCAAAATTATGGAACTCAATACCTGACTCTTTTAGAACTATTCGGTCTTCAAAGGTTTTTAAAAATACTATTAGAAAATTGATCCTGAATTTATATCTTGTAATTAGTAATAAGTCATAGCTTAAATTTTATTTTATGAATAAGTTATATCTAGTTCTGTAAATAGATTTTAATTTTACATTTTAAACTTATGTGTTTTTAGTTACTTGTTCAAAGTATTTTTTCTCAATTTTAGTTTTAATTTTTTTCTTATTTTCTGTGTTATACCTGCAAACTAGCTGGTGATTTTTTTTTTTTTTTTTTTCACGAAAGCTAAGCTTACAACACACTAAAACTTGACTTGAAACTTGCCAGTGGCAAGTTTCAAGTCAAGTTTTTAATGTGTGTTGTAAAGCTTAGCTTTTGTGAAAAAGATCACCAGCTAGTTTGCCGGTATAACACAGAAAATAAGAAAAAAAAAACTTAAAATTGAGAAAAAATACTTTGAACAAGTAACTAAAAAACACATAAGTTTAAAAATATAAATTGAAGTCTATTTACAGAAGTAGATATAACCTTGTTCATAAAATAACAATTTAAGCTATGGACTAATTACTAATTACAAGATATAAATTCAGGATCAATTTTTCTCTAATAGTAATTTTAAAAACGTTTGAAGACCGAATAGTTCTAAAAGAGTCAGGTATTGAGTTCCATAATTTTGGTGCCGTAAACCTCCACAATTTTAAACCGTAGGTTAGATTGTTAGCCTTTGGCAGCTTTAAAGTGTCGTTACCTCTGAGGTCATAATAACTGTTTTCTTTGTCCCATAAGTGTCATGTTTTTTAACTAGGTTCAGCTCTGTTTACAAGAGGAGTGCCCAGGTGGCTTACAGCTCTCTTGTGTCGGATGACTCAAACTGAACATAACTATGCTCGGATTGGAAAAGATCTACTTGCCATAGCTTAGGCGGTGTGAGAAACTT
>JAHPZR010018179.1:0-21612 GCA_019787425.1 Platygyra sinensis | reverse complement strand
ATTTTTGATCAAATACCCCTTCCCAGCCCCCTGGAAATTTCAATTTATCTTGATAAATTTCTTTAAATGTGTTGGTCTTAGAGAAACCCCACCCCATGCCCCCAGGAAATTCCAATCTCTTCTGTAGGGGGAGTATGGATATCTTATGGAACAGCACTGAACAAGTTACTACTGATTTTCCACTTTTTCTATAAAAAATTAGTTTAAAAAATTTGACATGTTCTTATGGCCTTGAGGCTTGAAATCTGGATAATAACTCTAAATATGGCTCCTTGTGGCCTCTAGTTAAGAATTACAGTACCAATAACCTGCTCATCCTGAACTTCTGTGACACATGAATCTAACTCTCCAATTAAGCTTCCAAGGCTTTCCAAGACATGACTGATATCTGTTGGATCACTGCCGTTGGAGTTCTGTTGAGCTGAAGCCATAGTCAAATGTTCCAGGGTATTTTCAGCTGAACAATAAGCATTATAATGGTGAACAATTCTTGAAGAAATACCAGGATGTTTGCTGTAAATTCTCTTTCATTATTCAGCAGTTTAATTTATCACACAATCTGCGAAAATATGTGCAAGAAAGAAAACAACAGAATTAAATTTCATGTTCTGTTTGCAAAGGAAACTGTGGTGTATTTGTTGTCATAGCATCATTTTCTTAACTCCCTGTCAACTTAAGATCTGATCTTGGCAAGATCCTCGAGTTTGGTAGGATCTTTGATAATCCTGTACATGGTTCTCAGAAGATCAATAGACCTTAACAGCTTATGTAGCATTGATTCGAAAGTTTTTTCGGTGAATTTTGCATCTACTGGCGCTCTGGAATATTTTTCTCTTTAATTTCTAGCAGCTGAGTAATAAAGATATAAAATGTCGACGAATTGTTTACTTTACACCTAAAGTTTGCGCAATACACAACGACTGCACTGAGCTGAGCAGCTGAGAAGACGTCAGAAGCTGGCAGAGTGTTCACCGATCGATGTGGACGAACAGCTGTTTTCCTAGTAAGCATACAAATGAGCTCACACAATTTACCCGAGTCAGTGAACACAAAGAAGCAACACTGCAAAGAAATAGTGCTTTCAAATGATCAGTTACACAATCGATATTTTTGCGCAAATTCCGCAATAAACTTACCCGGTATATTTATGGTTAATGGTTAAGAGAGTTCAGTAAATTATGAGATGCTAAATAAATAGGTTATGCAGCTATAAAAATACTCGATTCTCCGCCATCTGCGCACAGAGACGACTAAAACAACCGCCATCCAGTTAGCAGTGTTCGCAATTCATAGTATGTTGCAAATGAGAGCTTCTCTGTCACTGCATACCTGCTTAGCCATCCAGTTCATTTCCCTCTCGAAGGAAGAACACCCTCTCAAATGCAAACTTTCTTGCTCTTCTTCTGACAGTCTGTTTACTTTTCCTTTATGAAAAAGCTAGCCCGCAATTTCTTACAGTCAGCGGCAATGCACTAGACACCAGTCTCCAAGATGTCTATCATTTCTTGCGCCTGGTGGTTTTCATTGAAAACAGTTTGACGCGATGTCAAGCTCGGAAAGAAGATATTTTGAGAACAGATTTGAAGATTACGATGGAAGAACGAGCTTACAAAGCCCTGATGGTAAGGTAAGAGTATGGTTAGTTTATACATTCACGTTATACAATAGCTTGAAGTTAATTTGGCTAGTAAAGCACGTAATAAAATTAGCTTGTGTCGCTGAATGATTTGTGGTTTGTAAGTTTACCTTTTTACGGCAGATTGTTGAGCCATTAAACTCAAGAATAAGGAATCAAGCTTACAAATTGTTGAAACAATGTGAAGAAGGTTTTGAACACGCTAAAGATGAGCGTGATTGTTCTGTGTACACGGGAACTGGAGGTATAAAGGTCACTTTATTCATTCATAATTCTTATTTAACAAATAAAGAAGCCTAAGCCGTGTATTACACTGTGATAAAACACGATGGTCATTTGAGAACACAAGGGAAATGTAGAAAACACGAGCCGAAGGCCAGTGTTTTCTACATTTCTCGAGTGTTCTCAAATGACCGGAGAGTTTTATCACAGTGTAATACACAGCTTTGGCTTCGTCATTTGCTTTAAAATATAGATTTTACGCACGCAAAACAATAAAACACGCTTTTTCTATGTTCTATACTCTGATAAAACATAGGTTTTTGACTAATCAGAGCGCACGCAGGGTCCTATCTATATTTTAATTAGTAATAATGTATAATTAAATCTACTGGCATTATATTATACATGTATCACAAATGGTGTTCTCTGATTGGCGATGTTGTGGTTTGAATTTTTTTTTTTGGTTTAATTTTTTTTAAACCAGTTTAAATTTTTCAAACTGGGTTGAAATTTTTCAAACCAGATAGAAATTTTCAAACCAGTTTATCTATTTTTTGTCAACTATCTATAAAAAAGCGAAAATAACTCTTCAAATTCCTCTATCCTATTCTCTCCTATTCTCGCTGAGTTCCTCCTGAGTTCTGCCACAGGTGGCCCAAGCTCTCGTTGTGAGGAGTTATTATTATTTTTTTAATCTTTAATTATGCGATCGTTCCGTGACATAGTTATCGCCGTCGTCTACTGTTACATAACGACCGAGTTTCATTACGCGAAACGTGACTCTGTCTGACTCTGGCCTTTCAGCATTTGGAGGTGTTATGTTTCAACGGTCTGAATTTACAAAGGTTTGTATGGGAAAAAACGTTAATAGACATTTTAGCCGAAATTTTGATATTTTCTCAATAAAAATGACTTACCTCAATGCCTTGTTGTCTTTGCTATTGTCATCTTGCTTTTCAGCGCGATCCGTAGCCTTTTAAGCGAGTTATCGCTTTTCGAGTTTCCTCTCCTAAGAAAGAGTAAAGGCTACACACTCGATTCTGGACTGACTCCCGCTCGAAGCGAAAAAAAAACACTACAAGCATGCCAGCCGCCCCAATTCCTCCGCAGAATTATAGTACAGGGTTAAGCGCTCCCTTTCAGTTAAATTCCAAGCCAAATTCATCTCCACAGCGCACGCTACAAAGCTCTTTATCGAAGAAAGCTAGCCATCCGGGCAGAGACATCATGCTGTCGGGTCCAGCCATGGACACATTCGAAGCCCGAGTGGAGTGCCGGGCTAACAAATTGACCCTGACCAGGGGATGGGAGCGCACAGTTCAAGCGCACAGTTCAAGACAGGCCATGTACTTTGCCCCATGGTCCCATCCCCTGGTCAGGGTCAATTTGTTAGCCCGGCACTCCACTCGGGCTTCGAATGTGTCCATGGCTGGACCCGACAGCATGATGTCTCTGCCCGGATGGCTAGCTTTCTTCGATAAAGAGCTTTGTAGCGTGCGCTGTGGAGATGAATTTGGCTTGGAATTTAACTGAAAGGGAGCGCTTAACCCTGTACTATAATTCTGCGGAGGAATTGGGGCGGCTGGCATGCTTGTAGTGTTTTTTTTTCGCTTCGAGCGGGAGTCAGTCCAGAATCGAGTGTGTAGCCTTTACTCTTTCTTAGGAGAGGAAACTCGAAAAGCGATAACTCGCTTAAAAGGCTACGGATCGCGCTGAAAAGCAAGATGACAATAGCAAAGACAACAAGGCATTGAGGTAAGTCATTTTTATTGAGAAAATATCAAAATTTCGGCTAAAATGTCTATTAACGTTTTTTCCCATACAAACCTTTGTAAATTCAGACCGTTGAAACATAACACCTCCAAATGCTGAAAGGCCAGAGTCAGACAGAGTCACGTTTCGCGTAATGAAACTCGGTCGTTATGTAACAGTAGACGACGGCGATAACTATGTCACGGAACGATCGCATAATTAAAGATTAAAAAAAAATAATAACTCCTCACAACGAGAGCTTGGGCCGCCTGTGGTTCTGCCAGCTACTCTACCCCTACCCCCAAATATACTAATTACAGCAGGTTTCACTTTTTTTTTCTTTTTATCCCGTACTCACCAGGATTTGAACCGCCAAACTCTGGATCTGCTTCCCACTGTCATTACCACTTGACCATGAAAGCACTGGATGCAAGAGCTCTCATACTTGTTTAATTATCAGTTCATCACCCCAAGCCCCTCTCATATAAATTTTAGCATAAATACATATAAATGTTAATTCATTCATACATGAACTTTGTCTTAATTACTAAGAAGGCGCAATTCCAAATAAGTAGTTAGGTAGGCCTAATCACTAACCAGAGAGCTCAACCCAAACTACTAAGTCATATGCAAACTTCCCAGCCTAACATCAAAGCTAACCATTCTAATTAAGTGCTTAGGCCTAATCACTAACTTGAGTGCTTAACCCAAATTACTAACTAAAGACACATACTCACATTCTGCTCAAAACTGAAAATTAAACTGGCTTAAAAATTTCAACCCAGTTTGAAAAATATGAACCAGTTTAAAAAATTCAAACTGGTTTAACAAGAATTAAACCAAAAATAAATTCAAACCACAACAGCTGCACTACTCACTACCTATTCTGTGATAGATAGTGTAGTGTAGCAGTGTGCTCTTGTTTACGAAATGCCAGCCACTTCGTGGCATTTTCAAAGTGCCTGTGAAGAGGATTTAGATAAAAGTTTTGAACGACTAGTATCTAGATTTATAGTAAAACAATTATTACATTATTCGCTCTTGAATTCTATGCATGACAGTGCCCTTGCATAGTTAATAAAGGGGAATGGTTATGAAACTCGTCAAAGCTCATTGTTGTATGTTATTGTTCTGTTTTATGGTCTTGACCCTGCACAAAACACAATAGTTGTTTACTCCGAGCCGAGGAACTAACCAATAGAAACGCGTTGGCTACGTACTTCATGCATAGTGTATGAAGGCAAAACAAAAGATTGTGCAGGGTTGTGGACCTTCCAACATAAATCTAGTCGTCTTTGTTGTTGCGCCTCTGATGTTTGCCGGGCTTCCTAACCAGTCCCCTCTATTAACTATGGCCCTTATTAACTATCATCAAGAGCGAATAATCTAATTGTTTAATATACTTATTAAAAAAAGTTATAGTCAGTAAATAATCTGAACAGAATGTTATTGTGTTTGTTATGAAAAATTATTGCGTGACTTGGAAGGTTCGCGTATATGCTAATTTAGTCTGGAACTTTTGTTATTTACTTAGTATTGAATCACAGTGATTCAGCAATTCTTTTTTAGCTCGTTTACATGTGATGCTGTAAATAGTTTAATACTGTA
The DNA here is from genome assembly GCA_019787425.1 of Platygyra sinensis. Classification (NCBI taxonomy): domain Eukaryota; kingdom Metazoa; phylum Cnidaria; class Anthozoa; order Scleractinia; family Merulinidae; genus Platygyra; species Platygyra sinensis. The sequence goes on along the minus strand of JAHPZR010018179.1, from coordinate 16,394 downwards.
ATGTTACTTATTTAGTAGAGCCGGAAAGTTCTAGAACCTTATGTATAAGGATATAAGCGAATCGGTGTAGTGTTTGGGTGGTTTTTCCCAGGAGTGTTTTTTAAAGAGAATAATCTCGTGAGTCAGTAGTGTTTATTGAAGTGTGACAAAGGTCGTGTGTAAAGTTTGGCGGAGACCATGTTTGTTAAAGTGTGACAGAGGTCGCATGGATATCTGGCAGAGGCCGTGTTTATACAAGAGTGATGAAGGTTGAAGTTTAATTTACAAGCTTAGGCTGTGTGTGCTTGTGGTGAAGTTTTGTGTGGAATTACTGTGTTCAGGTGGAATAAATAATCCTGCTGCTGTTCTGACAACCCTGTGTTCTGTTTAGACTACAAACTACCTACCACTTCAAACAATGAACTCGCAACAGTGTTTCTGTACAATGTATTACAAATTTTATTATTTAAGACAAAATATTAGACTTGCATAAAGGGAACCTACTTGCGATGCATTATCACACGTTTTAATACATTTGTTTGCATCTTTTGCTTACACCTAGTCACCAAGTAGACAAAGTGTACTAAAATGCATAGCTGAACTGAATGCAAAGAACCCCAGACTAAGGTGGCTGGGTTCGAAACTTGGCAGGGCCACAGAGTTGTAGTTTTCCTCCTTGTAGTTCAACTACAGTTATTTTCATTATGCTATTTTAATCCTGCTAGGTATGGCCCTCTTGTACATGCATTTATCTGAAACACTATTTAAGGATCATGAAAACAAAAAGCAGCAGTACTTAAAGAATGCTTTGAAAATTCTTGAACACTGTCAACATGCTCTCAGAGGAAAAAGAATGACATTTATTTGTGGAGATCCAGGTGAGACATTTTAAACAAGGTAATGCACCTGTCACTGTAAACCTCCACCCCTCCCCCACCCCAGGGAAACATGGATAATTAACCCCAAACAAATGATGATAATGCCCCCCATACAGGGGGTATATTTTCTGGTCAATCCCCTGCCAAATGAGGATTAATAAACAACAGCCTCCATTTGGCATGAAAATATGCTAGGATATTTGTCCGCGGACATTATCTGTTCCGAGAAGCGAACAGTTTTTCGAGAGCATAGCTTGAGGAAAACTGTGAGCTTCAGGGAAAAGATAATGTCCAAGGACAAAAATATCCTTGCATATTTTTGCCCCAAACGGAGGCTGTTGTGTTTATTATCCTTCAAATATTTTTCGCAACGCGCACAGTTTTGAAAATTGGGGAATATTTTCGGATATTACCCAGTTTTACCTGGGGAATATCTGGTCACGTGACACATTTTGACCAATCATGCATGAGCGAAAATATTTGATGGATTATAATGCCCCACATGCAGGGGACAGACTTCAGAAGTGTGAATGAAATATTAATTTTTTTTAATACCCTAAATTTTTATGCAGGAACATAGTTTTTATCAAGTCAGATGTTGAGTTGCCATTTGCTCCATCTACAGAACCAAGGGTGATAACCCTTGTAGACTTGTGGTATTCAACCTTTGCAAAACAAGTAGGTCAGTAAAGTTTCATGTCAGTAGAAAAAATGATATAAACAAGGCAAGCATGAACCAGAGCAAAGAAATGATAAATTTCTATACAAAACCAAAGCAAACACAACATAAATTTAAATGCACTTATCGGATGTACAGTAAAGATCTTTTTGCCAAGAACAAAAGGATAACCAACATTTGTTTAATCCCTAGAAGTAAATTAAAAGAACCGACTGGCATTCATAACAAATTAATTCAGCAGATTCTCTGTACCTTTCATTCCTCCATCGTTGATGAAGACAGTGCATTTCCAATATCATGGGGTACTTGTTACGAGACTCTCTTGTCTACCTGCTAGGCAAGGCAACTGACCAAAATATACTAACCCCCATCCCTTCAGGCAAGACAAAGGAATAATTATAAAATGTGCTATTCCCCACCTTGCAAGGAAGGCAAAGGACTAAAATGAGTTAATTCCCTACCCTACCCCAGAGAGTCAAAGTCCCCATAAAACCCCACCTATGCCCCATGTTTTCCTGGGGTGGGATGGAGGTTAACAGAGACAGGTGAATAAATGAGTTTATTTTGACCATCATTTCCTAAGAACAATCAGACAAGTAAAGTAAGTCCACTTCTGGGTAGCCTGCATAGCTGGCGGGATGCGTGAGCGGGCGAGCAGAGCGGCGGCAGAGCTGCCATATTCCCTCGCGGGCAAAGCCCGCGAGGGATTCATGAGCGGCGAAGCCATGAGTGAATTCAACTCGACTCTTCACCAATCCTCTCATGGCTTCACCTCTCGCGTTCACGGCTTTCGCTACCAAAAGAAAAGCACTCGCGCGCAAAATCACGCCAGCTACACAGGCTAACTTCTGGGAATGTATGTGTAGGAGGCAAGGTGGCCAAATGGTTAGCGCACTACATTCAAAATCAAGTTGTCCAGGTTTTAGTTCTGGCCAGGGTCATCACGCTGTGTTTTTGGGCAAGAAGATGTCAAAGTGCTTTTTTTTCCACACAAGTCTAAAAATGGATACTAGTTAGCAATTTAATTCCAGAGGATAATCCTTTGTTTGTTTTGTTAGAATAACCATGTTGCATCTGGAGTAGAGAAGAAAATACATTGAATAATATTGTATTCCTAGTGGCTTTATGCTACAAACAGTGAAGATAAGCAATGGTAGTGAAAGCACATAAGGCTTTTAGTAACAGAGTATACCCCCAGGGGGGTACTCGGGATTTCAAGTCAAGACCCAAAAAAATCCCTAGGGCTTCCAGCAGAACACAAAAAAATCCTTGGAACAAAAATTAACCCCAAAAAAATCCCATGTCGATTTTGTGCCACTTTAAAAGTTTCAAGTCACAAGCCAAAGAAATCAAAAGTTCACTAAAGCCAAAGGGAATTCCAGTGATGGTAAAGCCAATTGACCGAATTGAAGCAGTTGAAGTCTTGTAACACGTGCGATGTAAAGCGGCACCATAGTTAACTATTAAACAACAGGAGAACACGTTTTTTTGTGCTTTATTTGCAGAACTACGTAGCCAGGGCACTACCGATTCCTTTTAATACCCCAAAAAATCCCTGCTTAAATCCAGCTACCCAAAAAAATACTTGCCAAATTTTCGTACCCAAAACAATTCCAGAATTGAAAATTTAAAACCCAAAAAAATCCTTCGATCATCCCTGTCGCTTGAAATCCTGGGTAAACCCCCTGGGAGTATACCTTTCATACCCATTGACTCCTAGAACTTTGTTGCCAAAAAATCCATTGTTTAGAAATTCTGGAGAGCTTTTCAGGCTGGATATGGGCCAAATTAGCTTCGACCAATCTATTAAAAAGGCATTTGCAACATCAAAGCATGCCTTTCTTTCCACTAGCATTGCATTTTTTGACTGATGAGAAGGCGCCCTACATCTTTAGGCATTTCATTTTTCCCTCCTTTTCTAATCTTTTTGCTGCAGTGATTGACATTATACTGGGCTTGCTTCCTGTTCAGAAATTTCTGTGAAAGCATCATCAAGACAGGCAATTTTTACCATGGACTAGCCACGTGTAGTTGCAGGAAATTTTACTCTGAGTTTTGAAAATCTAGTCAGAGTATACATCATATTTTCACCAGGAACTCAATATTAAGAAGTGAAAAAGTTGGACCTTAGAGTTTTTATCTGATTTTCATTTCAGGTGTTCTCTCCATGCTTGCTGTTCTTTATTCCAAACTTGACCAAGATGACAAGAGTGGAAAATGTCTTTCTAAACTGTTAAGTCTGTCTGATCATGTGTGTGGTGGAGATCCTTCGCTGCCTGATGAAGTGCTCTATGGTCGAGCTGGTTACTTGTTTTCCTTATTGTTTGTGCAACAGCACCTGGGGACTGAGAAGATCAACCCTGATATCATTAATCAGGTGCATGTCAAAAAATAACTCAATGGTTAGAATGAAAAATTATGTTTTACCAGTACTAAGAGTGATCATAGTTGCAATGTATGAATACATTATTTCATTTAACTTTTACTCATTAGTTTATAATACGCAATTTAACAGAGTAAACTACAAGGAGCACAAAAACTTCCTTCAAGGTCAGTTGTGTTTGGATATTTGCATGTGGCAGAATTCCACATGATCTTGGAGCACAGGGTGTTGTAGCAGTTTTTCATTCAGTCAGCGTTTTCCTTGAGCATTGGCATTTACTTAAGGGTGGAGACTTTGTTCAGAGGCTGTTTCCCCTTCCCTGTCTCTCATTCTCTTTTCACTGTTTTAACAATGTGACAGGTGCCTGTTTTTCCTCCCTTTCATGTGGGGGTTTGTGGCTGGGTTCTCTTTCTGATGCATTAACAATGTGCAGCAATCTGACTTAAAGGTTTCAGATGATAATGGGTACAAAGTATTGTAAATTTTCTTGCCTCTGAATGTTTTTGGCATTTGAGATTTTGTAATATTGTCATTCAAGTGCCTATGAAGTAAAAAATAACTGCTGCTTATTTGAAAGGCCTTTCAAAGTATGGAAGAATGGCATTTTTCTTTTTAGAATATCTTTTTTCGTTTTAGAGATAGTTACATTTTTGTGAGTAAAGTGATGATGTCATAGGTGGTTGCACTAAACTGTACTGGACTGTACATCACAAAAGAAGCAAAATGACACCTGGGGTGCTGCTGCCATGACAACAGTTATGCTGCTGGTCCTGTTTTAATTAAGACTAACATTCCCAGATTTTATCCTAAACAAGGATCATCCACTCGCAACAATCTAATGGGGAGATCAAGTTAAGACAATATGTGAACCATGTGTGTGCCGAGCTAGACCCTCTGTCCCACTTTAAATGATTGCAAATGTGGGATACTTGGTTTTTCACAGAAAGAGACTGGAGCCAAGAGTGTTGCCATGGCAACAACATAGTAGGTGTCATTCTGTTTCTTTTGTGATGCACGTTTCTGGTGCCAAGTTTGGAGAACACTGCTCCAAATTGAGTGTTATACTGTTTTAGTGGAACCACCTATGACATCATCACTTTCCTCATTTGCATAATAGAAAAACGTAAATATCTCTAAAAAGAAAAAAGATATTCCCAAAAGGAAAACGCCATTCTTCTTTGCTTTGAGAAGCCTAAAGTTCAAATAAGCAGCTGCAATTATTTTTTACTTCATAGGCACTTCAACTCTAATATTGACCAGTGATGTCTTTTCACAACAGGTCTGCCAAGCCATCTTAGATTCTGGAGAAAGTCTGTCTAAGCATGAGAGAAGCAGATCACCATTGATGTATACATGGCATGACAAGCATTATGTTGGAGCAGCGCATGGTATTGTTGGAATTATATTCATGCTGCTTCAGGTTAGCTCAGACAGGTTCATTAAATGTGTGATGCAAGTATGTAGCTATTACCTACAGTATTTACAGCTGGAATTTTCAAACTTCAGCTCCAAATGGTTACTTGACATGTATAGTGCCTACAAAACATGTTTGGAGTTTGATGAAAAAGGGTTTGATACCAGTGACAACACTCACAAGGGGAAAGAGAAAGGTTGAAACTAAAAACAACATATCATGTATACTAAAGGCAAAGATCCACAGTCTAGTGTTGATTTATAATACCCTTCATCCACCCTCAATCACCACTGGATCAACACTCTATTGTCACCTGGGTTGACAGTTGATTGACACTCAATCAACACAGGTCTTGGACGACACTTGATCAACACTCCATCGAAATCTTGGCTGACAGTCAGTCTGGAGTTGACTAATTTTGATCAATTTACCTTTACATTTTGGATTACATTTAAAAGAGCTCTCTTGCTCAATTTTGTGATGTGCCTAAATAGCGCATATAAGTTGGTTAACACAAACTATCAACTGACTGTCAAGATGTTAAAATTGAGTGTTGCTCAAGTGTCGACCAAGTATTGATTGGGATGTCACCTGTGGTGAATCAAGGTTATCGATCGACTCTCAACTGCAGATACCCCTTATTAGTACACATCATCTGAAACAACCCTCTGTGGAAGGGGAACAACACAATGTCAGGATTATTACATCTATGACAGATTATTTATTTATTTATTTGTTTATTTATTTATTCACCACCACATACAGTCATAGAAGGTTACAGTGAAAAATAGACTAAAATCTTGCATAAGTTTACAGCGAGTAATAGTAATAATAATAAAGAAGTAAGAAGTGGCAAGGAGACCTCAGGAAACCTCAGAGCTTATACTGAGAGGTCCCCTCGGAGGTGTGTTAGGACTGTAAGACTAGTAAAGACATTGTATTGAGACTTTTTAACATATGGTGTATACTCTGACTAGATTTTCAAAACTCAGAGTAAAATTTCCTGCAACTACACGTGGCTAGTCCATGGTAAAAAATTGCCTGTCTTGATGATGCTTTCACAGAAATTTCTGAACAGGAAGCAAGCCCAGTATAATGTCAATCACTGCAGCAAAAAGATTAGAAAAGGAGGGAAAAATGAAATGCCTAAAGATGTAGGGCGCCTTCTCATCAGTCAAAAAATGCAATGCTAGTGGAAAGAAAGGCATGCTTTGATGTTGCAAATGCCTTTTTAATAGATTGGTCGAAGCTAATTTGGCCCATATCCAGCCTGAAAAGCTCTCCAGAATTTCTAAACAATGGATTTTTTGGCAACAAAGTTCTAGGAGTCAATGGGTATGAAAGGTATACTCCCAGGGGGTTTACCCAGGATTTCAAGCGACAGGGATGATCGAAGGATTTTTTTGGGTTTTAAATTTTCAATTCTGGAATTGTTTTGGGTACGAAAATTTGGCAAGTATTTTTTTGGGTAGCTGGATTTAAGCAGGGATTTTTTGGGGTATTAAAAGGAATCGGTAGTGCCCTGGCTACGTAGTTCTGCAAATAAAGCACAAAAAAACGTGTTCTCCTGTTGTTTAATAGTTAACTATGGTGCCGCTTTACATCGCACGTGTTACAAGACTTCAACTGCTTCAATTCGGTCAATTGGCTTTACCATCACTGGAATTCCCTTTGGCTTTAGTGAACTTTTGATTTCTTTGGCTTGTGACTTGAAACTTTTAAAGTGGCACAAAATCGACATGGGATTTTTTTGGGGTTAATTTTTGTTCCAAGGATTTTTTTGTGTTCTGCTGGAAGCCCTAGGGATTTTTTTGGGTCTTGACTTGAAATCCCGAGTACCCCCCTGGGGGTATACTCTGTTACTAAAAGCCTTATGTGCTTTCACTACCATTGCTTATCTTCACTGTTTGTAGCATAAAGCCACTAGGAATACAATATTATTCAATGTATTTTCTTCTCTACTCCAGATGCAACATGGTTATTCTAACAAAACAAACAAAGGATTATCCTCTGGAATTAAATTGCTAACTAGTATCCATTTTTAGACTTGTGTGGAAAAAAAAGCACTTTGACATCTTCTTGCCCAAAAACACAGCGTGATGACCCTGGCCAGAACTAAAACCTGGACAACTTGATTTTGAATGTAGTGCGCTAACCATTTGGCCACCTTGCCTCCTACACATACATTCCAGAAGTTAGCCTGTGTAGCTGGCGTGATTTTGCGCGCGAGTGCTTTTCTTTTGGTAGCGAAAGCCGTGAACGCGAGAGGTGAAGCCATGAGAGGATTGGTGAAGAGTCGAGTTGAATTCACTCATGGCTTCGCCGCTCATGAATTCCCTCGCGGGCTTTGCCCGCGAGGGAATATGGCAGCTCTGCCGCCGCTCTGCTCGCCCGCTCACGCATCCCGCCAGCTATGCAGGCTACCCAGAAGTGGACTTACTTTACTTGTCTGATTGTTCTTAGGAAATGATGGTCAAAATAAACTCATTTATTCACCTGTCTCTGTTAACCTCCATCCCACCCCAGGAAAACATGGGGCATAGGTGGGGTTTTATGGGGACTTTGACTCTCTGGGGTAGGGTAGGGAATTAACTCATTTTAGTCCTTTGCCTTCCTTGCAAGGTGGGGAATAGCACATTTTATAATTATTCCTTTGTCTTGCCTGAAGGGATGGGGGTTAGTATATTTTGGTCAGTTGCCTTGCCTAGCAGGTAGACAAGAGAGTCTCGTAACAAGTACCCCATGATATTGGAAATGCACTGTCTTCATCAACGATGGAGGAATGAAAGGTACAGAGAATCTGCTGAATTAATTTGTTATGAATGCCAGTCGGTTCTTTTAATTTACTTCTAGGGATTAAACAAATGTTGGTTATCCTTTTGTTCTTGGCAAAAAGATCTTTACTGTACATCCGATAAGTGCATTTAAATTTATGTTGTGTTTGCTTTGGTTTTGTATAGAAATTTATCATTTCTTTGCTCTGGTTCATGCTTGCCTTGTTTATATCATTTTTTCTACTGACATGAAACTTTACTGACCTACTTGTTTTGCAAAGGTTGAATACCACAAGTCTACAAGGGTTATCACCCTTGGTTCTGTAGATGGAGCAAATGGCAACTCAACATCTGACTTGATAAAAACTATGTTCCTGCATAAGTTTACAGCGAGTAATAGTAATAATAATAAAGAAGTAAGAAGTGGCAAGGAGACCTCAGGAAACCTCAGAGCTTATACTGAGAGGTCCCCTCGGAGGTGTGTTAGGACTGTAAGACTAGTAAAGACATTGTATTGAGACTTTTTAACATATGGTGGCAAGACTATAAAGACATAAAAGAGTCAGACATTTCATACAATTAACTGAGGAAATCAAGATGCTTTCTTTTGAAGGTTGATAGACTAAGGGAAGACGTAATTGATAATGGCAAAGCATTCCATATTTTTGGCCCTCAAAAGAGTATAGCGAATTGCTTGATATTAGTTCGGCAGGTATGAGGTCAAAGGCAAAGAAAAGCACTTGAGTGCCGCTCTCAAATGCAGCATGTTTGTTTTTTTATGCATTCTTAGACATTGTCAACCCAATCAGTGCAGTCTAATTTGAGGAGCATAGAAAACTGTGTTGAGTTTCTTGTGTCAAAGCAGTTTCCATCCGGTAACTTTCCCTCATCACTTGAGAATGAAACAGACAAGCTCTATCACTGGTGCCACGGAGCTCCTGGAACTGTTCATCTTATGGTCAAAGCGTACCAGGTGGAGAAAGCTTTATTTGTTAATGACAATAAATAAAAAATATGCAGGTTAGATTTCCTTGGCATGTCTTAGGGTGTGTTCCTTTTGGGTGATCTGGATCAGGATCAATGATCCAAGATCTGTATGGATCATGGTGCATCACTCTGGCCATGGATTCACCAGTTCCTTTGATGCACCACGATCCAGACAAATCTTGGATCACTGATCCTGATCCAGATCACCCCAAAGGAACACACCCTTAGAAACATTATGCACTAGCACCACTTATTTATGGCACACTGAAGCCTGATACAGATAATACCAAGGTTTTTGTGCGAGTTCCCATTGTTTCTTGGCACATTGATATGAATTGACTAGTTTGTGATACCACTCTAACTTTACTGTTTTTAATTTGCTAATTATTAATTAAATAATCATGGTCATTAGGTCTTTGGCAAAGAAAAGTACTTGAGTGCCGCTCTCAAGTGCGGAGAAGCAGTTTGGGAGCGTGGAATCTTGAAGAAAGGTTATGGCATATGTCATGGTGTTGCAGGGAATGCATATACATTCCTCCATTTGTTCAGGCAGACAGGTGATGCAAAGTGGCTACATCGAGCCATTAAGGTCAGTTTCCTAAATAACATTTTACATCATACTGACAAAAGTTTGATAACTTACAGAATTTAGAGAGAATGCTATATCAGTGCAGTTGCTCCTTCCTGTTTGGATTTACAGATGTTGCTTCTAGTGGAGGGAGGAAAACCAGATAACCCAGAGAAAGTGTGCATGTACTGCTAAGTTTCTCACAGTCTCGCCAATGTAATCAATGCCACAAGAACAATCACCTTTGTAAACAACTTTGGATCTGTGAGTGTTTTTGTCTTTGTTGTTTAAGAGGCTTTATTGAGAGGCTTTGCTGTGAGAAACTTCGCAGTATGAATTGCAGAGCATTCAAATCCTACTCACACCTCTGAACCTGCAAACACCTGCGGGAAAGCCCATCACATTCTTTCACTTGGCATGTTCTCTGCTCAGTACAAACATTCCACAAGCGTAGGATCGTCGAGAGGCTAATGATCCAACAATTCTGCCCCAGTTTGAACAAACAAGTTATTTCTTACGTCTCCAAACTTTTCCCATCGGGAGTTACATAAGATATATTATATGTACGTGTGCACAGTCATCTTTTTAACCTTGATGATGGCAAACAGCCGAAAACGTTTGGTTTAAACATTTTAATTTTTTACCATTTTCTTAACCTTTTAGCCTTGTATATAGAATATATTTAATTTATTTATTACTGTAGTTTGCAGAGTGGTGTTTTGATTATGGCAAGCATGGTTGTCGGACCCCAGACCGTCCTTACTCTTTGTTTGAGGGTGAGTGAAGAAAAATAATTTCCACTATTTTTATTGCATGGAGTATCCAAAAACATAGGCCTGCAATGCATACAGAGAGCTGTAGCTACAAACTGGACTTTTATGGGCATACAATACTTAACCCTAAGTCTTCATTTCTGTTTTCTTTTCTTTCCTTTTTTCAGGAATAGCTGGTACAGTTTACTTCTTAGCTGATATATTGCGACCTAAATCATCAAAATTTCCTGCATTTGAGATCTAGCTGCTTGATTCCCTGTTGGGACAAGGAAAGTTCAATCCTCTTCTTATCTACATTTAGCAACATCAGAATGGTCCAAGCTAGGATTTCATGTCCAGAAAGTTAAAAACAACAGTAGAAGATCAGTAGCAACTGAGTATTTCTATCAGATGTTATTTATTTTACACTTTTCTTAATGAAAAGGTGAAAAGTATACAAAAGCTACCTTCGGTGATTTCAGAAAATTATCCATCCATACCTATATATACCGCAGATTAGCAACTTATTTTCAAATAAAATATTACAGGGTGTTTAAGTGAATAAAAAGAGAGATCGTTTTGAGACTGAATGATTAGATAAGTACCAAAGCCTGAAGGAATAGAAGCCAGAGTTAACAAATCTGCGCCCTTAAAGATAAAACTAGATTAAGGGGGGGGAAACTTAACTACAAGTCTGTTGTTAAGGAAATCTCAAAACCTCCATTTTTTGGCTCCTGAAGTCCAGTGGGCATCAAAGTTTACCATGTTTGTTCGATTCACGTTTCCTTTAAATGTTTCGAACCACGCCCATATTTGGTATGTCACGTGACCACAACAGAAAACGTCTAAAAACTCGGACTGAGTGGATTGTTTCGAAATATAACAATACACTTTGACAAAACACGGCATTATCTACAACTTGTAGTATGCGTTTGAGGAAATGTACAATATTTCGAAAATTATAGATGTTTAAGTGCTTATAAAAGCACTTATAGATCTATAATTTTTTGAGATTTCCTTAGCAACAGAATTGTAGTTAAGTTTCTCCCCCCTTAAGGAAATGTTATTTTGTTATGCATTTTTAAGATACTCTACCCTTCCCCTCACCTCTCACCCTACCCAGGGCAGGCTGCAGAAGATCAAGCAAGGCCACATCTCAATACATTAACTAACAAACAGCAAACCTTCTGCAGACTTGCTCTGAAGAAATTGTTTATTAATTTTCTAGGATGAATTTAAATTTTACATAAGTTAAAAGTGTAAGCTAAATATTGTGTAATATTAAATAGTTTTTACAGAAAGTAGTTTTTGTCCATTGACACCAATTTTTTCAGCTAGGGAAACAATCCGTGGCCACAAGGTTTCTACCTCACTTAGAACAGTCTCGGACACTTCCAGCGAACCACTAGTCGAGCAGCTGGATATCACAGGCCGAGCTGTGTTTATTAAGTCACTTTGTGTTTCTACTCTGTCCTCGGTTTTCTGAGATTGAACTTCAAAATGTCCAATACCTTTTTGTCTATCTTGCGTATGAAGCATTTGAAATGCTGAGGATAATTTGTTGTCTTCTTCAGTGTTGGTGCTGAAGGCAGCCTTGTGTTGTTTGAATGATTCAGTTCTCAGTTCCAATGAACGCTGAGCATGGTTCATTTTGTTTTCCAAAGCATCTTGCATAGCTTGTGCGTCAAGAGTATGCTTCTCCATTTGACTGACCAATGCAAAAAGATCTATGATTTCAGCAGTTATTTGTGGACTTATATCATGGGCTGATTTTGAACTTACAAATGACATCAAGGCACTGTGATAACAGAAACAAGTTAGTTAGAGTGAAAATGATATAACTTGACGGAACAATCTGGTGTATGAGGACAATCCTGTTCTCAATCTTTAATTTATGGTTAAGTTACCTCAAAACACCTCTTAACTTTCCCCATTCCCTTGACATGTTGGCTCCATAAATGAATCCCTGGTTGAAACCTTGTTGTAAATTGGCTTCTTTTCCTGAGTCCAGACCTTCACGATATCCAGCCTTAAAGAAAGGAACATCAAAAAAATGTTCTGTCACTGATCTAGATTCCAATAAAATAACTGCACAACTTGATTACATGACAAAAAGTCATGAAAACAACTTCAAAACACCATGTACTGCATGTACAATGGCGAGAAGGAAGAGTGGATAGGGAAGCTATAGGCCCTTTGCAGGAACCAGTCACATGGTACGGAACTAATTATGCTGAGAAGCAAGTTACACAATGACACTTCAAACAATAGGAAAGTCGGGCTGGACTGATATGGGTTCCTTTGTTTTGGAAGCTGCATCCCAGCATAAATAATTCTGTACCATGTGACTGGATTGTGCAAAGGGTCACGATTTTGCATGATCTGGTCACATGGCACGCATGCTGGGACGCAAGTTACACAGTGGGACTTTCAAAACAAAGGAAAGTCGGGCTGGACTAGTACAAGTTCATAGTAACAATCTGAACTTGTTGCATGGACCTAGAAAGAAATTAGATGTTAGCATTTTGTCCATTTGTGGAGGTCTCAGAGAACAAAATTCAGTTCTTGATATGACCTCATGGGATAGTTGTTACACTGTAAGTACTTTTTTCCTTTGTTCATCCTAGCCTCAAACTGGCTGGTTAACCCACTTTCTAGGGTAACCTCCCTCCTTGTAAACAGGCCCTAACTTTAGGTGTTGAGACGGTACTAAGGAGATATGGTGACCTCAATTTGGATTCCAGCTCAAGCAACCTGGGTTCAAGCAGTGGCCAGCTGCATCATTGGAGAAACGAATTCCCACGTAGACTCTGTGACCCCCTTCCACAGTATGATTTTATTATATCAGCGGTCACCCCACATTATTTATTTTCAACTTCATGTACTAAACGGCTAAACAGTACTGATCAAGAGCATTTAGCACTGTTATGTTACTTGCAGTTAGCACAGTTATGTTTGATTGCGGTTAGTTTCAATGCAAATTTTTCCTTGTGGTTAGTGTCACTCCATTTTGCTTGTGGTTAGCTTTTATTTGTATGTTAGGGTAACCCTACATTAATTTTAAGTACTGTTCATTGCATGTAGCTTAAATTTCGGGACGTGTGGTAACCAGGTGCACAGTGGTGCAGTCGTTAAGTAGGCCTCGTCAGTCCGGGTTCAACGCCCAGACCCTGCATAGTTTCTTAGTTCTTTTTCATCTTAGAAAAGTTATAAGACTTAGAATTTTAGTTGAAGAGGAAAGGGATAAAAGAGTCTACATGGAAATTCACTACCTGCATCATTGCTTTGCACGTTTGGGCCATAATTTACTTTTACAGTGCACCTCCCCACGCAGGAGGATATTTTGGTACCTGCAGGTGGCTGTTGGGGAAATACTCCTGGTCACATCATGCCACAGAAATGCAGAAAAGCTTTGGAAGCCCAAGCTACCTGGCCTAAGTACTGACAATACTTCCTTGACTGAACCTTTTTACAATTTCTTCATTTAAATGGTAATGCCCTCAACATGTTAATCACCAAGCAGGCTGTTTTTGGGGCTTAACAGCAGTGGAACCTTAAGAAATTAAAAAACACCTTCAAGAAAAAGTGCAATTCCAAATGAATGGGGAAATAATGGGTACGAATAAGGGTGTCTGCTAGCAGGATATGAAATCAGAATTTGGATTTTCAAGTTAAATTTTGATAACTAGAATTTCTGATGGAGTATCAGATTCTCTAAATTGAAGTAAGAATTATTCAAAGCAATTAACAAGGATGCAAAAGGAGAATCTGGTTTTCAAGCTACAAGTTTACAAAGACCAAGCAAATAACGAAAATCCCCCCCCCACCCCCTCCAGGGGAGGTACTCTGTTATATGGGCTATATAGGTATGTGCAGAGCCAAAGGGTATGTTTTTCAGCCGTTTTGGTCATAAACAGGGCATCGATTTAAGCCAATGTTGGCCATTTTGGTCATAAATATGGTATGGTTTTTTGCACTTAGCCTTGATAAGGGCATGTTTCTAAGAAGAAGTCACTTCTTCATCATTTATAGCGATGTTTCTCGTTACATCACCTATTGTCATTAATGTGCCAACCAGAGGTTAATTAGCTGTTGAAACAATGCATGCAATTGTTCAGTGGCTGGCAAATTTGAATATCAAAAGAAACATGATGTTTGTAAACAAGAAACATCGCTATATCAAAATGAAAATCGACAAAAGCCCTTCACATTCATGATTATGTACCAGTCAAATTGAAGCTTGAACAACCCCCTCCCCCCCAGGCATACCCCGGGCATTTGATGCCTCTTCCTGCCCGGAAGGGAGGGCATTTGATCAGCACTCATAGGGGGTGGGGAATTTGATCGCTAGCTTCGATTTCATGTTACGAGTCACGCTGATTCCACGTGGGTCAATAAATCGTGTTGGAGACAGCGGAGACAAGCTTTGATGAATTCAAAGGAATAGATTGTGTATTCATAGCGGATTGGTTGAAAACCAAAGGCCTACACAAGCTGTGTTCCGTATTTGACGGAATATGTAAATATGTGTTGTCTGATAAACCATGTTAACTGATGCACAGCTTCGGAAGCATAATAGAAGTTACTGAAAAGTTAAAACAGTAATCTGGTAATTTTCCCAGGGTGGGGCATTTGAACAGCTTTTTGGCCCGGTGAGAGGGGGATTTGAACAAAAATTTCCAAAAATTCAAATGCCGGGGGGGGATTGCCCGGGGGCGGATGTTCAAGCTTCAATTTGACTGGTACATTATGCACTAGTCATTTTTTTCCTCTGCCCCACCCCCGCGACATGCGGGGACTTTGTCGGGCAATAGCGGGGGAATTACTGCAGCTTTGGGATGATTTTATGCTCAGACCCCCAGGGACTTTACCTCAAATTTGCCTGACCTAAAATACCCCCGGGAAACCACGGGGAAATTTTCCAAAACAAAGTGCTCACAAGGAGACTGTGTGCAAAGGATTCTGGGTGCATTCCTCACAAGCAGCGATCCAAAATGGCTACCAGAGAGGATAGCGTGACGAAGTAAGTGTCAACCATCCTTTCATATCCTTATGTAAATGAATGGCCCCTAGTGTATTAAAATACTCTGAATTTCTCGTCATGTGTACGTTCTACCAATGCACTTTCTTTGACCCTTCTTGCTTTAGAATCTGAATTGCCTTTTACCCGGCACCATTTTCGTTGATACGCAACTTTTGAAAACAAAACACCCGCGGAAATGTTTCCAAAATTTCCGTCAATCATACATGTTATCGACAGATCAGATCGAAACCCACCAATCACAGCCCGCTAGCATGACATAAAGAAGGTCTGACGGTTACACTAGTGGCTGTGATTTAATAGTGGATTTCGATCCGATCTCTAGATAACACACAAGACTGACGGAAATTTTGGAAACGTTTGCGCGGGTGTTTTGTTTTCCAAAGTCACGTATCAACGACAACGGTGGTAAACCCCTGTAAAGTAGCAATGTTGTTGCCAACTGAAATTTGTACTTCCTTCTGAAAAGGCGAACTAGCTTATAGCCATCTTAAATTTATCTTCTTAATAATTTTGTAATCACAATTTCCTAAATCTTCGCCCCTTAGTAAAAGTGCTTAAAACAAAATGTAGTACATATGCCGCGTATTGTGACAGCCACCCAAGTGGCAAGGTTTCTTGAGACAAGAACGAGTTCAAGAGGAGACACCAAACAACTGTGTTTGTTGCTGGCATGGCTCACGATTTTCAAGTCTTCTCTCAGCTTATTGGTTATTCCCCTAATCCAGGGGCGGATCTAGGGGGAGGGTGCAGGGGGTGTGCAGCCTCCCCCTCCCCTGAGATAAAGCTTTCTTCTTCGTATTCGCTTTTAAAATTTCTTTATCGCACTGCGTACCGGTCAGTGACGTCATTCCTTAGAGGTGCACCCCCTCCTAAGGAAAATCCTGGATCCGCCCCTGTAATAGTTGTTGTTTCTAAAAATGTATTTAGTGCAGAAAT
>JAHPZR010018175.1:2500-15296 GCA_019787425.1 Platygyra sinensis | reverse complement strand
TGTTGTAGGAATTCTTGATAGCAGGATAAGACACAACCTATTTTAGCAAAGTTAAAAAAAATTCTGAAAACAAGGGGTTCAGGCACGGCCACCTTAAATTTCGAAAAATTTAAGGTTGGTTCAAAATTTAAGGTGGCTCTGCAGCCATGTAGCATCAATTGATAAAGAGTGCGTAATTATGGACCCATTCAAAATCTGAACGTCTCGAGAATGTGCCTGGAAACTGATTTGAGCACCTTTAAGTCACGCGCGAGGTCTTTGCCCCAAGCAGGTTACTAGACTAAAACCAATAGGACGCAACATAGTTTGATTTACAAATGGGACTATAAAGTTTAAAATAAGAAAGTGCCTTCGAAAGTTTATTCATTCATTACCAGAGCTCCTTTAATAAATAATCGTTAGATTACAGGTCCTATCGCCAGCAACGACATCAATTATAGAGCACAAATGGTTACGTATAACAGTAATACTGATGGTAGAAATATTATCGGGATAATGTCAGGGCCCCAAATATTATTCGCGCCCGGCAAACAAGGGGCAGCAGCATATGTGTGTGGTCCCGGCCAACTAGAGGTAAAATCAGTGTACTGCAATTAGTGAAAGCATTTGTTTTGCAACAATGATGAATTTGCACTAAGCTGAAGCTGGTGTAAAGCTGATACAAGTTATTATTTTTTCTCTTTAAAGGTTTGCAAATGATACAAGGAACCGAGTGTAATTACCCAACCTCAAGAGATGTGCTTTATGGACGTCGATTGCTATGCATGAATCGTAAATCCTGTCATCATGGTCTCTTGAGTGTGTGCATCTCAAAAACTTGCCCAAGGTTTGCTTTTCAGGAAAAAAACAGTCCCTGGGTAATAACTTGTCTTCTCAGTGATAATTTTACTTCCACTGAGGATAAACCACGATAATACACACTAAAATTTTTAATAAGATGTATGACATAAGCCTGGATCAGATGTAAACTATGCAATATGGTATTAGGCTCCGATCATTGCCTAATAAATTACACCTTAATTGCGTTGTGATCCTACGACGTAACATTAGTAAAATTTGTTATCTATTAACTTATTTACGCGTTATTGACAAATGATATGTATATACTATACGGAAATTTCGAGCATTAAAAAATATAACTAGTCTAAATATAATTACATCTTATTTTGTCCTACTAGGAACAAGTTCTTTTAAACAAATCCACAAGATTTACTTCAAATGTTTCCATATTTGACAAGACAAACTACAAAGTTAATCCATTTTGAGCTGCCTGGAAAGGGTGTATGAAAATGGCATTGTTTGGTAGCTAGTACAACAGCTAACACTGATTTCGAAAACACAATTGGGTATCAGTTGAATGACGTTATTAATTGGGGGCTTTTCTTTCCGCAATCAGTTAAAAAGCTTTCCGATTAGCATTTACAACTTCAGTTTGGACAAAAAGTAGAGAGTGAACTTTGACCTCCAGTTTCGCAGCGGGCTTGCCGTCAAATGGCACGAGGTTAAATAACTTCCTTTTACTTCCAACCTATCCCAATTTACCAAGAATACGTTTCATGAAAAGGCTTTTTATGGTCTTAACTGAATCTACGAGCCAAAGAAAAAAACAACAAAGTACCTAACCAGGATGACCTTCCCTTCCATTCAACAATATGTTCTCTGCCGTGAACATCAAACTCGAAAATGCCGAATTTTGCTATACCTATATATAATCTATCATATGTGGCCAAAAATGGCTTTTCTTCGTCCTAAAGTGAGCGTGATTGATCTATTACAATCCCAGAATTGCGTAAAAAAATTGTACCTAAAAGTTAATCGTGTTTTACACGAAAATAAAACGGTATTTAAAGTAAATGTAAAGCCTGAGGTCGTTTTGATTACTGACCTCGGAAACAAGGGCTTATCATTTACATAAATCTACTATCGAATATCCTAACTCTGAAAGATAGTTTGCTGGAATGAAATAAGAGAAATCTGTACACAAGGGGGATGCTGGGACACTTTGTTTTTCTTTATCCCAGCTGTAGCGGAATTATGCAGTTTCACTTAAATAATTCACGGAATTCATAGCGATATAGCCAACTGTTGAGCACTCTTCATCTAACTCTATCGAATGTTTCTAAACTGTCTTCTCCCTTCCTCAAAGTAAGGAAGAGCAATCCAAAGCAGAGTTAGAAATGATAGGCAGACAGAGAGGACAAGCCTCGGTCAACTTAATCGTTCTACACTTAAGGATCTCATGATCCATGACACTGCAATATCTTTTTCTTGTCAGCAGGAAACCTCCACGCGTGTTGTGCGCAAACCAAGCCATTATCGGTTTTTCCAGCTCGTTTTGACTTAGTTCGCATTCCACTGGGAGCGCACGGCTCCTCAGTCGAATAACACTTGAGCTCACGTATGCAGTGTGTTGCCCACGCCTAAAAGGATGCAGCGCAACTCACTTTCACGGTTAGTTGCGCCTGGACATCATCTCCCATATAAACCAGTGGACAAACACTCATAGGACACAAACCAAACAGAACAAACTTCTGAATTATCAGTACACTTAACGTTAACTTGGTAGGCAAAGCTGTAGGCGATATACATGTAACATGGTCGATTTGGAATCTGAATTAAAATAATATGTTTCGCTTCATATTGCGTTTTATATGGCCTCTGACGAGGGCAGAGGGTTTATGTGCGACTGTAGGGTTTTGCATAGTTTTACTCCAGTAAACCAACCTTTCTAACATGTTTTTAATTTTTTTTTCTTTGGCGCAACCCCCCTTTTTTCACATTAGGCAAAACTTTTCGAGCAACCTCTACCATCGTGGACACAAGTCGGGAGCAGCACATGCACGCCTTTCTTGATTCACCGCCGGAATGTTTCCGGAAGGCGACACAAACGTTTCCGGACATTTCCCAAACTTAAGGCTTGGGAAGATTCCCTGAAAGTTGAAACCTTTTGGGGGTGTGAGGAGTATCCGTGGAATATCCGACTGAGCTGTGTTCGACGTGAACATCGACACCTTTTGGCATCATGCATCTACCATGATAAATATACAAACTCCATCAGCAAAACAAGACGTTTGCCAATACATTTACGACCAGTCTGCACTTTTCGTAAAAGCTTCGTTAAGGTATCCATAAAACGCAAGAAGAAACGCGCACCCTACGTCGACCGTTTTGCTTTCACAGTACACAAGTATTTGCCCTCTGAATTTGCCAGTACATACATACATAACATACATACATACAATACTATACATAATACATACATACATACATTACATACATACATACATACTTTATTTGATAAGTAGGTTGTGTTAAAGGCAGCCAGAAGGCTGATGTGGACCTACTATACTAAACATTAAGAATTACATTTATAAAAATTGCAAAAACAACTTAGAAACTAATGTATACAAATAATACGGTATTCACTAAGACTAACATATAAATCTAAAAGTAAATGAAATGATCCTTTTTGTTAGCGACAACTGTTGCCCCTTTATCAAATGAAAAATTGTCAATAATCTTAACATGTTTACGTAAAATTTGTTTAAAAGAATAAAAACTTTCAGGTACTTTGACTAATCTGTTTACAAAATTCCAAATAACAGGACCTCTGTATCGTAGGGAGTTCCTGCCAGTCTCTGATCTAAATCTAATGATATTAAATTGGTTAGGAACACGAGAAGATCTAGAAGAAACTCTTTTAGAAAACAGTTCACATATCGATTGGGTCGCGAGAACATTTATAAAATTCCGTACGGATGTGTTGAGCATTCTGGGTGAACACTTCAGTGATTTTAGCAACATGTCAGCCTATACCTATATTTATAATTTAGCGGACTCAGTCCCAGTGGTGAGGAACAAGGCCTAAGGAAGACCTAAAAACACTTACCTCCAATCACGGCAGGTCCTATTATTAAGTACTGCACAACGATCCAGTTAATTTTAATACGAGCTCTTGACTCCAGCCTACCCACAAGCTTTTGCAAATAGGCTATTTCAGCTCCGCACTGAAATACAAGCTCCTTCACTGTTATCAAGTTCATTTCCCATTCCATGCTCTCTTTGTGGGAAATCATGCATTGATTCCCAGAGGCTTTCTTGATCTGTAAGATTTTAGGAACAAACAGTGTTAGTCTTAATAGAAATCAAGAACAAGAAATGTACAGTGTTGTATGTCAAAGGTAAGATAATGAATATTAAAAGGACGGTAACTGCAACTGATATAATAGACTGATTTATAATATAGATAGTACCCTGCGCTCGCTCTGACTGGTCAAAACCCATGTTTCATCAGAATTTAAAATATAGATAGGACCCTGCGCGCGCTCTGATTGGTCAAAAAACTATGTTTTATCAGAGTTTATAACATAGATTGGACCCTGCGCGCGCTCTGATTGGTCAAAAACCTATGTTTTATCAGAGTATAAAACATAGAAAAAGCGTGTTTTATTGTTTTGCGCGCGTAAAATCTATATTTTAAAGCAAATGAAGAAGCCTAAGCCTTGTATTACACTGTGATAAAACACTCCGGTCATTTGAGAACACTCGAGAAATGTAGAAAACACTCGCCTGCGGCTCGTATTTTCTACATTTCCCTCGCGTTCTCAAATGACCATCGTGTTTTATCATAGTGTAATACACGGCTTAGGCCTCTTTATTTGTTAATTAAAATATAGATAGGACCCTGCGGCGCTCTGAGTCCTCGAGTCCTGCATATTAATTTTTCTCCTGCTGAGGATTATTTTTTGGGTCAGGTTTTGTTTTCTAGCCTTCGTTTAAGATTAGGTTTTTGTGGGTCATATCACCTAGTTCGAGGGTATATGATCCAGAAATGTCGTTAATCTGTGCATATTTCTGTACCCTGAGATCACAAGTGATTCGGAGGAATAGGGTTCTTATCTTTGCACTAAATCAAAAAACGTAGGTCAAGATTGTCCTCGAAAAAAAAATAGAACGTACCAGGATGTGGAGAGGTAAATTGAGGAACTACAACCTCAGCGAAATCGTTCTGTTCGCCAGTCTAACTGGCAGCTTGATTCAGCGGTACTGCATCTGCGTGCTTATATCACGTGTAATTGAGGATGTCTGAATGTAAGCTATCACTGACGTAACTTGTCAGATAGTTCCGCAGGCCAATGGCACTGCGGCCTCTGTGTTTACCTCGAGATGTTTGCCAGAAGTGACCTGTAATGTCCGCAGACTTGTAGCTCCCCAGTTTAACTGAGAACGTAGCAGACATTAACTTTATCTTAGCCTGTGTTAAAATTGACCTGTAATAGAAGTTTCTGGGTTTTTTTTTGCCGGCAAGCCTCTGGATAAACCGTTCAACGCAATCGAGTTGAACTTTGTAACCTGTCTTTAACTTATGAAAGAAAAAGGTGCTTCGCCATGACTGAGAAAAATACCTGTTCCTCCAACTTCCACTTATGATGTTCGATTTCCTTGAGCTTCGTGTGTATG
This sequence comes from Platygyra sinensis, assembly GCA_019787425.1. Classification (NCBI taxonomy): domain Eukaryota; kingdom Metazoa; phylum Cnidaria; class Anthozoa; order Scleractinia; family Merulinidae; genus Platygyra; species Platygyra sinensis. Next base: position 9,836 of record JAHPZR010018175.1, on the reverse strand, counting down.
ATTTCCTCCACTTTTGTCTTCATCTCGTTTCTTTCTCTAGTTCTGTCTTTTTGAATCGAAAAAATCTTGAGGATTTCCATTGCTACAGCGAGAAGGTAGGTGACAAATGTTGCTATAGAAACGTTTCCAATTCTCTGGATTTTGGCAGTGAAGAGGTGAGCAAGCACCAACCAGCTTGATGGATCTTCAAGCATCCTTTCCCGCCGTTGTTGCGACTGAGATGCCAGCCATCGTTGATCTCCTCTTTCTTGCAACGGATATGGAAATGGTTTGTCAAGAGATTCTTCTATTGGCAAACTTGTAGAATCTTTACGAGTTCCATAGGCCATGGCTTTTTTCCAGACAGCAATCCTTGTTGAAGTATTCTGTTGATTTGAAGCAAGCTTTCATGTGAGAGGCGAAATTTTCTTGGAATGGTGCCGAAAATCTGAAACTGATTTTCCGGCTAAAGCTACTTCTAATGATAATTACCTGAGTGTGTAAATCAGTGCTGGCTACTACAGAGAGAGTCAAAGTCTTGTATTCCGGGTCTGATGCTAGTCAAGCCCCAAGCTATTAGGAAACGTGAGAGAAAAAAAACGTGACAATTAGCTTGCATAAAAAATACAGAAAAAAAACCGACGTTTCAACTATTAACTGTATTTTGTACCTGCTCAGATCAAACCAGGCAGTTGACTTTTTAGAACAGTTGCACTGCTTTTCATGCACTGTACGACTACGAATACACTACTGGGTGATAATTGCAAGTGATGAAGTCTTTCTTGTGAACTAATCGAAGTAGCCCCTGGCAGATTGCGTATACGGCAGGCCTGCGTGAAATTTGGATTGAGCAATCAAGTTTCAGAAGGTTGAAAAAATTGCACTGTCTTGACATTAATGTTTGTTAAAAGGAAAGGCGCAGTCGGGCAATCTTTCTCTGAGGCAACGGCTCTGAATATTCACGAAAAACGAAAAGGGATTTATAATTTCAAAAACCATATCAGATTGAAAAACGATAAAAGTGTGTTTCCCGCGTGCAGCAAGTCGCGCAGTTTGTCGAGTTTCGCCAGCTATGATAATAGTACCCTGGGTTCCTGACGGGATATTTTTTTCTGATCGATATTTCGCGGCGAAGCCACGTTAACGAGGCGCAAAGCGCCGAGAAGAAAAAAATAACCTCTGGTCACAGGAGCACGCAACCTCATTTCCATGCGAGAAATCAGTTCAGAAATTGAACTGGGTCACCGATTGGATACTCCCATGTCCGTTGTACGATATAGCCAATCAGGGCCATTGTTATATTGTTAATTCCCTGCGGACATGGGAGTATCCAATCGGTGACCCAGTTCAATTTCTGAACTGATTTCTCGCATGGAAATGAGGTTGGGTTGCTCCTGTGACCAGAGGTTATTTTTCTCTCCTCGGCGCTTTGCGCCTCGTTAACGTGGCTTCGCCGCGAAATATCGATCAGAAAAAAATATCCTCTGGAACTCAGGGTATGATAATAGCTGTTCCACGTCAAATTAAACCCGGAATTTTCGAGTTAAGTCATGATAAGAGTCCAGAGTAACTTAAGCATTATCTTTATTTTGTTAACTGCGATGGAAACGACTATTATCGTATCGTTTCGATAGGTAGACAGTCCGGTTTTGATAGGCGATCGTACTGCGGGCGCAGTCCCCGTAAGCAAGGATGTCAACTTCCGACTGCTGATTATTCACAATCGCATGTCTTTTATCAGGTATTTAGATGGATTTTGTCTGTTTGTAATTTGTAGAAAATAGTCCTGTCTGAAGAATAAAACACGTAGCAAATTCCGAGCGCCAGTAAACATTTACTTTAATTACCATCCAATTTGGCGCTGACAACACCTTTTCCTGCCGCGCTTGCGCATTAGTGTACCACAGTACAACAAATCATTCTCGACCCCATTCGCGTCCCCAGAGCCCACGATGCTTCTGGCTTGTGGCAGGAATCGAGAGCTCTGGGAGCAACCATTTCAGGCATGCGCCATAGGTGCAGACTGCGTGAAACTGGATGGGCAGAATTCGGTTATTTTTCCTTTGTTATTTCAAAATGGTTGCTCCCAGAGCTCTTGTTTTCTGACCGCTGGTCAAGGGGAACGAGGCTCTGGGAACGAGATTGTCTCGACCCCAGAACCTTCGCTTTCTTGACCGCGCGCTGTCCGTTTGTGCAAAAGAAAAGAGCTCTGGGGTCGAGAATGTACAATAACTTAGTTTACGTATGTAAACATGGCACCGGACAGGTAAGAGAGGATCTGTTGCACCAAAACGGTACGTGACCGATAGATCGACGAAGTCACAAAAGATACAAGTACAAAAACAAACGACGGGAAACTTTATGTCGTCGTTGTGACAGCACTAGACAGGATTGCAAAGCACGTGAACGTTTATGTGGGATACAGTGAACAGTTCGATGAGCTGGCGGCGGGCATGCGGGTCGGAGGCTGACAACCATTTTCAGCGAATTAAATCTCTTTCTCTTCCGTCATCTCCTTCTATGGAATAGTAGTTCATGGGGATTTGTATCAGGAAATAAAAGGGACACTGGATTCTGTCCGAAAGGATGGTCAGCCCCTCGTTTAGAGGTTCGGGTCGGTGAATTTGATGCAAGGCGTCTGTTTGCATACCTCTCAGTAGGTGATGGTCGTAGGCCTTATTGCCTGCTTATTAACAAGTCATCAACGAAAGAAAGTCGCTTACACACAGCATTGAGCAACCACGACAACTAACGACGATGAGCAAGAAGACGCCCCCTTCTTCACCGACGAGAAGTTCTGAGTAGCTTGCGGAGAACTCAGTCGTTTTAATTACTAATCTGGATGGCCTAAACACATCAGAGCGGTAAATTTTGTTTCTAGACAGAGCTGGGTTAGTATTCAAAAGCTCTGCTGGCAGGGTATAGCCCTTATATCTTTTATAAACATTCTATGAATTTTCATAGTTGTAGCAGCAGTATTAAAATTTCCGAGAAATGAATGAAATATTTTTGCGCCAGAAAATCGTTCCGCTGAGTCCAATAAAACTCTCATTAGAGCTAAATTTCTTCATCGAATTATTTGCTGTTATTTTCTTTAGAGGAAGGACACAATTTTCTCTTGGATGATCGAAAAATGATGAAATTCGCAAATCCTAATAATATATAACACTGAGCTGAACTGATTACTGAGGTTTCCAAGAAAAAGCGGACGTGAATAATGAAAAACTGAATAGCCACTTCAAACTATGTAAGCACCTCGTTAATTCACTTTCACCTCTGATTTGCAAATTTCGTTTTAGAAATATCTTCTGGTACTGACGTGCTAAACCTAGATAATTTGAAATTCACAAATATCAAAAATACAAAATCGGCCACTATTTCTCGTAGTAAATATTTTCAGTTGGTATCTAACATTCTCGTTAAACTGAAAGAATCATTTTCCACGTTTCCCAGGAACATACCCCTAATCTCTTTGTTTTGCATCAATATCCTCCGAACATCGAATTGTATGTTCAAGCTAAGGTAGGGTTGTTTCTCCATTGTTTTCTTTGCACAATACCAAACAAGCTGCCATTAGTAAGCCGAGAGCTGCACACTCGTTTTAAAATTGCGAACGATATGAAGACCTAAGAAGAGATATTAGAAGTGGAAATGGTTCTCATCAAGCTTCTAATTAATAAAACTAAGAAATAAATTAATAAAACTAAGAAAAGCCGCAAAGACTGGCTACGCAGGATAGACATTACCAGGCGATAAACACAGCTTATAACTCTGACCTAGATTGAAGCCTAATCATCAGTCGATAACCCGCGACAGACCTAGGGTCGAAAGCCGGCGTGACTGAAACAGAGCCAACCTGATGTATTTATATGAAATATCTAACTTGAAAACAGATAGCAAGGCACTGTAAGTTGTTGAGAATTATTTACCTTCTTATCCAGCTGAAATATAAAGACCTAAGTGTTCGTTTGGCCACTTTTTGAGCTTCTCATCCAACGTGGTCATGCACTCAGTTCGGCCGGCAAACGAATGCTTCGCTTAGCATTTATGCGATCGGCACGATAATTTATGCACGTGATCATCGGGTAATATACAGTACATAATTATCAGTGCGTAGTAAATTTAAACTTCCTGGAAATCCAGCAAGAGAAATGTGGTGGATCCAAGAAAAGAGCTCAATAAAGACTTTAAAATAAATGCCAGTCGGCCTCATTAAGGTACTTATTGAAATAATTCAAGACACTGGCAGTGTAGTAAGAACACTCGCCTCTCACCAGCGAGGCCCGGGTTTGAGTGGAGCTGGACTTTGCTCCGAGGGTAGTTTCTCCGTGTTCTCCGGTTATACTTCTTGCACAAAAACCAACACTTCTGAATTCCAAATCGATCTGAACAGGGACGAAGAGCGTGCTCTCCGTGACATGTGCTACTGTAAATTTATTTATCTGTTTATTTATATGCCGTGCGCTTCGTTACATTGCACTATGGAAAGATTATGTCTTATGTTTGCAGCCGATATCACGCGCGCTCTGATTAGCTAATTATGCGGGATTATTCTCGGAGATGCCCACTGGTCGATTACGGGCTTGGAAAAAGAAAGCAACAAGCTATATAATAAACAACTTATTAACCTCAAGCGTCTGGTCTTTATACGAAAATATCAAACTTCGACCCTGACATTTTATTGTAAAGGCCTTATTCCAGGTCAGTAAGTACAGTCGAACCCGGTATATAACGGCCACCCTGGGGACTTGAGGAACTGGCCGCGTAATACAGGATCACTAAATATACTCACTGGATGGGGTTTAATGTCAATTTTAATGGCGTATCTACAAAGACACTTCATGCAAGGCAACAATAGGACAATAACCATTCTTTAAAGCGATCAATACTTAAAACAAGGTTCAGTGCCAACTTGTAGCTTAACAGTATAATATACGTAATACTTTGAAAAAGTATCGTGCAATAAATTTTCCTCTATTCTTCTACGTTACACAGTACTGCATTTATACTCTGACTTACAGTTCTCAACAAAATATCTCATTCCGTCATTTCAAGGTTGTTACGGTCAGGATGGCAGTTTAATAGAGGTAAAACTAACAAAAAGAACATCTGAGGACTGCTAGAGAGTGACCGCGGCCGCTTTATAGAGGTGGCCGCCTAATACAGGTAACAAATACATCGTTTGTATGAGCGAAAAGTTGGGACTTTAAAATCTGGTCGCTTTATCGTGGGTAACTCCCTGAACCGCTTAACACAGGACCGTTATGTACAAGTTCGACTCAGTGTAGTTAATACGCTACCATGGACTTTGATTGACTCTTTCCATCCCACAATAAGCAGCAAAATTTGTTACTTGCACGTTACATTGATCGATATCTCGGGCTTCATTTTAAGCTTTTCGTGCAAACTGTCGAAATCCTTACAGATCTTCGGCCCAAACCGTTTTCCGCTGAGCCCACTTTCTCAATAGCCGTTTCTCAGTGCTGCACGTTACATTTAAAACTATCCGACGGATTAATTGTTTTCTTAGATGGGCTATGTCCCAGAATCCAGCTCTATTTTCATAAATGCTTTAAGGAAGTTAAAATCTGATCGCATAATGTTCACATCCAAACGTGGCATAACTTAAACTCTGACAATGAAAACCATCCATATCGATCCGAATTATGCGTCTGAAATTATATAATCCTAAATTTTATTTTAAATGTAATTTTTCCAATTTTTTCGCGTTAATTCTACATTATAAAACGGCATATCATATATTAGCTATATCACTGCTCTTAGCTTGTCAATTTCTCAGAATCTTGAACAATAACAACAGGCATTTTCCTAGAAACGATATTCCGATGGTTTGTGTACTGGTGTTCATTATGGCTCAGTCCTAGTGTTGGGGCGAACACAGTTACAACTGGTTCTTTGCACTCAAGGGAGACCATGACATTCGGCCATACGCGGTAAGCAGTCGGCGCATTGATCACAGGCGTAGATGAGTACAAGAAAGGAACCTACCTTGCATGGACTGAGAATTCGATCAAAACTGATGCCGCACTGACCTTAGCCGAAGAACATCGCTTGATTGGCTTACAAAAGGACTGACGAGGACGCCAGGTATTGATGATATTTCAGCTTTTAGTCAAAGATAACAGTAGGGCAGTTCTGTCAGCTTTGAAATCCATTCAGCTATTCTATAGCACGTCTTGATGACCTGTGGTGCAGTTGTTGGCTGACTGAGTTTCCACGAAATGGGAGCTCGTAAGTGAGAGAGCGTTTCCGATTTGAGTGTACGAACCTAATACGAATTGATTATCCAAACTTCAAACTGTTTGTAGGTCTAGTTGATCTAGGGATTTTTTCAATGATTTTTAAAACTACATGCAGTCTTTTTTGGATGCAACCATTGAATATCATTTCTGTAAATCTGATCCAGATAAACTCTTCCAAGAAATAAACTTATTTATGGCAAAATTAATCGAATTAGGACGTTATGGAGTATAGGAAGGTCAATCTGACAGAAAACCTTATTTTTCGTTAAGGGAGGAAAGGGGTGACAGTAATGTTACAAACTAACTTTCAAAATTAACAGAAACTTGAAAAGCACAGACAAAATTCCAGATCCGTTGCATTGAGGTCACGTTGTTGTCACATGACGTGTTTTCTTTATATTCCCAGAACTGCGCAACTATTGTGTCTTGTTTACAGTGAAAAAATTTCAAGTAACGAAATCGAAAAAGACTAGCTTTGATGTTCTGTGTTAGCAACCGATCCACAGTTTAAATGACCCGCTCGTAAAAATAACTTTTTTGACTTTTTACACCTCTAATCCATATTATTTATCCGGCACGTCTCAGACAGACCATATTTGTGTGTATGAATGCTTGATCTCACTCCACCGAGATTCACCGCAATTTTAGTGAAGTAAAACGCCATCCTGATACGAAGCCGAGTGTTTTGGCAAAAATTAGGCAAAGTTCCAGCGTCGCCTTAAAATGTTATTAGGATTGAAAATACCCATTAAATGCTCTATAAGTTGGAGGACTTACAACAAACAACTTTCGGTTCTATAGTCAATGTAAGCTAAGAACATAATCAACGAATCCGACCAATGACAAACAACTCATGAGCAAGGTTAATCGATCATCATACCAGTAGTATTGTATATCGAGCAAGATCAACTAAACGCAAGTCTTAGTTCTTCCCTATATAACTGGAACTAACATTGCGGAAGCATATATATTTCGCACACAGCATCCGCTGGCATCGATTGTCCATTTTTATTCTCTGAAAGAGCAAAACACCACTTACCTCTGTTGGTCGCAAAGATCAAGCCAATATTGAAAGAACTACAAATATATATTTG
>JAHPZR010018173.1:0-17419 GCA_019787425.1 Platygyra sinensis | reverse complement strand
GTTTCATCTCGCTTTGGTTTTCACGGCCTCTCTTTCCGAAGTAGAGAACGGTGTTAAACCATGCCGAATTTGCAAAACTTTCTGGAGCACTCAGACCAAGCTGATTTGCTGCATAGAGGACTGCTTCTGCGTAAAAAGGTTTCAACATGGCCGACAACTCTGCCGGCTCCATGATTTCAAGTGCGACTGGAATTTGTCTCTCCTTCCTCCACGATAAAGTCGGACGTGAACGGTTGGTTTATTTTATAGTTAGTCATATGTCACATTGTATTAAATCAGTCTTTATTTTGTAAAATGAATCGGTTTAAATTGACGTAGGACTAAATATTAAAAATCTACTCGTGACTTTCTCCACCTTCAAAGGCATTGACAGCGTGTTTTGGTGACTTTTTTGTACTTTCCGGAACAGCACTTGCCAGCAGCTTTTTAATGTCACCATCGCCAAAATATCACCGTATTGTACTTTTGCCAAGACATGTTTCCACCGGGGAAATACGCCAAGAGTATTTCCAGGAACGCCCACTATGTCATAGCCTTCAAAAATCCAAGAGATCAATTAGGCGTCAGGAATTCATTGCTTCAAGCTTTTCCCACTTACTGGCAAGATGTGATGGACATGTATCAAAAAGTGATTAAACGACCATTCGGGTAAATGGTTCTGGATTTACATCCCGCCAGTGATGACAGAATACGCGTCTTAAGTCACCTTTTGACCCATGAAGGATTCCTATGCTGCTATCTAAGAAAGAGCGATCAGAAATTAGTATATTAAAAAGTACTTCAATTGACTTGGCTCATTTGAAGCAAGCTGTCTTGAGTGAAAGGTCGACAAGAGAAAAAAGGCTATGAGTAAAACAGATCTTTTTGGTTTTCCCTTGGAAGAAAACTATAATGAAAACGTAGAAGAGAAAGACGAGGAAAGTAGTAGCTCCGAAGAGGAACCCGAAAAAGAAGAGAAAGAAGAACAGGACGAAGAGGAGGAAAGTAGTAGCTCCACGACGATGAACCAGATCCATGGAAGCCATTACGTGAAAAAGTCTGGGAAGATATGAAAGAAACCTACCTGAAAGAAGTCCAACAGTTCTGGATAGGAGAAAAACCCAAGACTATGCCGAGATTGCCGCTTTCAATGCCCTATTACCTGTAAGTAGAAGAAGGCTACGAAGCACTTATTTAGAGCGTCTAAAATGGAGTCATCGTATCAAATTCGGCGCAATACACCGTAAAGTCAAGAAAACCCTTTGACGTTTTATGAGGAACATGACATGGATTTTGATGAGGCGGCCGAGTCGTCAGTGGCAAAACGGAAATTCCTGATAAACAGAGTCATGAAAAAGGAATCACTCCCCGATGAGTCGGATGACGACAAGGAAGACGAGAATGATATCTTAGTGACTGAAAACTGAATTAGCCACTCTTATAAGAATTTGTTTTTCTAGAGTTTTTAGTGATTATTTATAAGACGTCACACAAGATGAGTTGCTCCAATCATATACCGGAGAATGACCAGAAGGTTGCCTGTAAAAAGGTTTACAATCAAAGATATTATGCAAAGAACAAAGAACAAAGAGCGAATCCTAGCTCGCAAAAACGATGGCGAACAGAGAACGTCGAGATTCTCAAAACCCGTAGAAGATGGTATGAAATTAACAAGGGAAGACTCGTCAACAGCAAGAGAGCCTATTGTCAACAGAACAAGAAACGCATCAGAAATTACCGAAGACAATACAGGGAACAGATCAACAAATATTGGACATGTTATTATGCCAAGAATAAGGAACAGATCAATCAAAGACTTCGTAACCAAAAGCAAAGAAAAGTAGGAGCCCGGGACCAAGAATCTGAGAAACTGGAAACGAGTTTGGTTCCTGGCGGTAGATTTTGTGGAAATACCGACGGTCAAAACTTAAAAAGTTAAGGTTGGTTTTCAAGCTGTGATTATTCAATAAACGTCATAAGTTATGCATCAGACTCTGTGTTTTGTTTGTAACAATTTAATGACATAGGTATACCCCTGTTATCCCAGTCTTCTCATTGGTTCTTAACAGATCATTTTCTATCCTTTTGTGAATACAATTTTATTAATGAAACGTCACTTGTTGGTAAGTTCAGCGCACGTCAGTCTTAACAAACATAATTTTTTTTCCTGTCTTCTCAAAACAACTGAAACCTTATTTACTGTCAGAGCAGTGTAATTAAACACAACTTAAGCACATACTCTTTCTCTGAAAACCACTGAAACCTTATTACCTGTCAGAACAGCATAATTAAACACAACTTTAAGATGATTTCCAGTCCGTACTGCGCACTCTCGAGAGCTTGTTTATTTTTTTTTTGATTTGCGTCATGTAAGACATCACAAAATGTAAACATATTTCACAACTACTTACATGTTTAAAAACAACCGCCATTATGGATGCGAAGCGGTCAAAGCTTAATACTTCGTTCTTTCTCAAATCAATTCCTGAAACAACTTCATAGCTGTAAAAACCAATGAAGCTGTTGGAAAAAGACTTTGAAAGGTCCCAGAGATAAGGAATGTGGTCCTTAACGAACAACATCGATTTGCACTTCATCGAGTGAGCCGTTTATAATGTTTATAAACATTAGGGTTCTGAGACTGCACATTACGGACGGAAATCATCTTTAAAGTATCCCTTTCTGGTGAAAAATTGTTTCGAGAAAACAGCGCTGAAAAAATTTGCTTGCTTCGCAAACAAACTCCGCCCACAAACATAGTCAATTGATTGGGTTCTCAGATAACTGAGCCGATCAGGGCTTGGATTGTTTACTTCCGTCCCCCCCCCTGGTGAAATTTACGCGCGTTATCCTCAATCAATCCTAATGTTTAGTATTGCGCTCAAGGCGGGGAGAATTTTTTGGCTACTCGTTTTTCTTCTTAAAACTGTTGAAGCAAAATGGGGAAGGCAACAAAGGGAACGACCGCCAGAAAGCAAACTAAAGTGGCAAGGCGGGAAAAACAAGTTAGTAAAAGAAAACACGGCAGCTTCAAATAAACCGATAAACTTTAGAGAGACAATGATTATGGCGATTTCAGAAATCGGGCATGTTTCACTTTTTCCCTTGATAATATCATAGTGATACTCTGATGTTGATAGAAATTGATGTAAGTGACTTATTCTCGTCAAACTGACTGCTTAATGTATTTTGCCGCTGTTCGTGCCTTGTGTAATTTCCGCCCACGAAGCGACTTTCGATAATTCTGATTGCTTCATTCTTGTCTGATAGCATCGCCGACATTCGCGTATTCATTAACGCTTTCAAAGCGCGCGGCATATTGAATAGCCCTAGAGACAACTAAGCACACGACAATTTGATTATACGCTTATGAATACCGCGTATTCATAAACGCTTTCAAACCGCGCGGCATTTTGAATAGCCAAAGAGACAACAAAGCACACGACAATTTGATTATACGTTAAGCACTAAAAGGTATAAATACTTCAGCACTTTTTATTTCCAAGTATAACAACTCAAGTTGAAGATGGACAAAGAACTCGATGTTTCAATATCTCAAGCGTTAAGGGAAGTAGAGAAAGATCTCTCCCTACCCAGCAACTCTTTGGTTGATGACACGCCAGCACAGAGGAGTAGCGGGGAAGTGAAACGCAAGAAGATGGTGGTCCTTTTAGACCAAAATTTTATGGCAAGAGCGCCGGAAAATGTGGTCCAACATTCGAGGGAGCTAAAACTCCACAAGAAAATTGCAGAACAGCAAGAGACTATGTCGCTCCTTGGGAAGGCTTTGGACCTACTTCTGGACCAGTAAAGAAGAAAGCTTCAAACAAAAAACGGCTCCTTGAGGAGCCACCACATGTCATAAAGCAATGATCAATGGTAATATTATTTTATACTGAGAAAATAACATTCATCTAACAAAGCACACTCTCTCTCCCTATGTCAGCATGCACACACCTTGTTTGTAAATAGTGCATGGGCGCCAGCCACTCAGAACACGGCCTAGTTTGTAACACACCTGGGTCGGGTTGTTCGAAAGCCGGTTAACGTTTGTATCACCGCTAAAAGTAATTACAATGCTAAATGTAATACCAACCGTAAATGTAATAAAAATTCACTCCAAATGTAATGCTAACCACAAATGTAATAAAAATCAAACCTAAATGTAATAACTTACCTCACCGTAAATGTAATACAATTTAACACCAAATGTAATAATACGTTACTTAGGGTGGCAAAGGCGTATATGACATCAATATGATCAGTGATATAATATCACTTCAATAGATTGTCGGATTACCCGGCCCAATCACTGTTAATCCCCATTTACTAACTAATCCTTTAGGCGCAGATTACCCCGGGGGTTACTCCCATACAATACTTTCACGAGTATGTGCCGCCCGACGGGATCGTGATTTTGGAGCCTCTGAGTTAGAGCGGGGTATCCATTTTAGAGACGTTTCCTATATACTGGGATCGCTGGACGGTTCAACATTCAGAATATCATCTGGAAAAATTGGAAGGATAAAGTAAAGAGAACCTGAACTGTTGTGAACGTTTCCGTTACACAGGTTTGTTTTGCTCTTGTTCACACCAATCAGTGTATCCTTATTTTGATAAAAGGAATCTGGAAACTCATGATATTCTGTAATCGTTAAAGCTTTTAAAATTTTGAAAATTTAGGGTTTCTTACTGTTTTCTACGAACTAACAACTTGAGTAACCGCACAAAATAACGAGAATACGTTAACGATACGCTTATTTAATTTACAAATAAGTTGTGATTATAAATGAATGAGTATCGCTGCCATTAAAGTTGTCATCATATCAACTGTACCATCTCTATATCTTTATCTGTCTTATCATGCTAGACATGGGGCGAGTATGGGTGAGGGATCAATTATGGGATCGTTTAGAGGCGCTCGAGCATTTGTTTTCAACCTCGTGCGCCCCAAACGATCCCACAAATAAGCGCTCGCCTTCTCTCGCCCAGGCTTCTAATATTTTCGAAAGTAAAGTGGGCTATATTGTAATTGCGCGATCCGCTACAAAGAATTTCGGCAATGATGTTTGTAAATAATCAACCATCAGAAGGGCTATTTTTTGGGAAATCTTCAGAAGTTTCCAGTTAAGCTTTGACCAGAACTACGCAGAACCTCCGCAATGGCCATAAAGAGTGATAACCGAGACTTCAAGGGATGCCCGGTAGCCGTAAGGCAGCTGTTATTACATTTGAAGCTAACTTGTATTACATTTAGGGTTGGTCAGCTTATTACATTTAGCGTTAAATTGTATTACAGTTACGATGGGGTAAGTTATTACATTTAGGGTTGATTTTTACTACATTTGTGGTTAGTATTACATTTAGAGTTAAGTTTTACTACATTTAGCGTTGTTTATTACATTTAGCAGTGATACAAACGTTAACCCAGGATTAAACGTTAACTGCAGCATTATTTTTTCTTGTTTAAAAATGTTTTTCGCCTCTAACGTTTAGTGTAGTTTAGATTACTACAGCTCGAAATTGAATAGCAAACAATATAAACAGAACACCTCACCAAAAACGTAGAAAACTGAAATAAAAATTCTCGCTAATCTCTGGGTTAGCTTAATCTGGCTTTGAACAACCCGGTCCTGGGGCCTGTTTCTCGAAGCGCCAGGTAACTACCGGGCTCGTTAAGCTGTTTTGTTCTCCAATCCAGATGGGAGCTTTAAAAGGTTTGAAAATTTTACAGTAAAGTTATCAGCTAAAGAAACAAAATGGACTTTATTAGAGGTCAGAACACACTCTACGTTTCTTGAGACTTCGATTTGAAAATATGATCCCGGGCCCGTTAAGTTACCTTAGTCCTTTATCGGCAAAAATATGCAAAAACCCCTGTACGATTTCAGTATTTCAAAAGTTATGGCCGTTTTTATCAGCACATGTACGAGCATTTCCGACATTCAAAATCGACCTATCCGAGCAGATTTTATTATAACTACGGCTTACCTGCTTCGAAACTTGGGTTTATTTCCAACTTTAGTCACTTTCCAAGCCTTCACGTTGCTGAATCAGTCACTAGCAGTTCCAGTTAATTGGTAGGTTTTGCCTTCGAAACTTGCATAATCGTGTTGGAAGCGAACAAAGCTCAACTCCATGGTCACATTTTGAGCTAAAATACCCTATCGAAACATCGTTTCAGAGCTGGATTTCTTCAAGAATCAGATAACAAACTAATCAAGTCTGGTATTAAGGAGAAAATCAAGCTTTGAAGGCTTAAATTTAGAGGAAACCCCCCGTTTAGATCGCTGGAAGATCAGTTGAGTATGGTACAATCAGCGGTCTCCTCTCTGGTATGCACTTTAAGTAAGAAAATATACTGCAAAGGTTGGTCAGGACAACGTGAACATAGGCGTTGTTACAATATTTCGGCTGGCCAACACCAGCCTTCTTCAGGTTTATTGAATGGATAAATGCTTCTTCCAAGATCCATCCATTACAATTATCCATTCAATAAACCTGAAGAAGGCTGGTGTTGGCCAGCCGAATATTGTAACAATGCCTATGTTCACGTTGTCCTGACCAACCTTTGCAGTATATTTTCTATTTTTAAAGTGTTTTGGTCTGGTCACGATCTATTTTGATCCAACGCACTTAAAGATCTATAATTTTCGAAATATTGTACATTTCCTCAAACGCATACTACAAGTTGTAGATAATGCCGTGTTTTGGCAAAACGTATTGTCGTATTTCGGAAACGATCCACTCATGATCAGTCCGAGTTTTTAGACGTTTTCTATTGTGGTCACGTGACATACCATATATGGACGTGGTTGGAAACATTTAAAGGAAACGTGAATCGAACAAACACGGTAAACTTTGATGCCCACTGGACTTCAGGAGCCAAGAAAAAGGAGGTTTTGAGATTTCTTTAGTAACAGACTTATAGTTAAGTTTCTCCCCCTTAATTTTCCTATGGATTGATACTAAACTGGTAGTAAATCTAGAATTACGATAGAAATTCACGCTGTGAAAAAAACCCGAGAGTTTCATGATAATGAGAGTGAAAATATCAGCGGTGAGAGCGAACTCCTTTTTCGTTTATAGTGTTTTTCCTGGTTATTCGAGGGCGGCGCTTATTTACTTTTTTGTCCCAGATGCGGCGCTTATTCGAGGGCGGCGCTTAATCGAGGGCGGCGCTTATTCGAGTAAATACGGTATTGTATAATTGAGCATCTTTATATGATTGGTATAAAAACTAGTTTTACCATTACGGTGAAGATCAATGGACATCACTAATGATTATATGACTAAAGAGCTATGTTCCTTACTTTGAAGATAACTAATGTCCCCCAAAATTATTATTTTATTTATATCAAAGATAAGAGGATATCGGCCAGTTTCAGCCAGGCATGCAATATTAGAAGCCTTGTTATTCACTTGCAAATAGGGTTTACAAATATGTAAGGAACCGTTTTCAATCAGTGAAGTGTCCGGATGCTGAGTCTGATTTGATAAAGAGACCCCAGACTTAACTCAATAACTCAAATAATAAATAACTCAAAATAGGTGAAATCATTGTGTCAAAAATTTGGGTGCAAAAGATGGTTTGAAACTACTGAAATCGATGTGTGGTCTTGCGCTAAATTATAGAGCTTGAACAGGTATAGAAGGGTTTACAGGGGATTACAAGGGTATACAAAGGTTTACAAGGGATTGCAGGTGTATACGAGGTTATACAAGGGATTACAGGGGATTACATAGGTATACAAGGGAATACAGAGGTATACAAAAGGTTACATGGGACTACATGGGATCACAGGAGCATACAAGAGATAACAGGGGTATGCACGGGTTTACAAGGGTACACAAGGGAGAACATGGGTGTACAAGGGTTTACATGGGATAACAGGGGTATGCAATGGATTACAGGAGTGTAAAAGAGGTTATATGGGTGTACAAGAATATACAAGGGGATTACAGGGGTATATACAAGGGCATACAAGGGGTTACAGAGGTATACAAGGGTATACAAGGAATTACAATGGATTACAGGGGTTTTCGAGGGATTAAAAAGGATAAAAAGGGTATACAAGGGTTTACTGGGGATCGCATAGGTATACACTTGGCTCACAAACGATTGCAAGGGTACAGGAAAATATAAGAGAATACAAGGGAATACAGGAGAATACAAGGGAATACAAGAGAATGCAGGAGAATCCATTAGCGAATACAAGATAATACAAGGGAATGCATTAGGAATACAAGTAAATACAAATACAGGGAAATAGAAAATTCCTATTATGATACACTTTAATGATCTTACTTAAAGTACCTACCAACAAAGGTAACTTTAGTGCGGACCTCCGTGGAAACAGCATCACACCGATACCCTCTTCCAGCGAACTACACGGGTGATTTCTTTACAATTTAAGCCTTCAAAGCTTGATTTTCTCCTTGATACTGTAACGATGCTAATTTATGCATGTTAAGTTAATTTATACAGTTTAGTTTACATCTGTGTTCCCGGATGTGTTTGCTCGCTTCACTTGATGTACACTTGGCTTACAAGATTAAATGTTGTGTTTAGAGGCTCTGGTGCTTCGTGTCTGTCTTAGCGAATACGTTACATGGTGTCAGAAGTGACAAACCGGTTCCTACATCTGTTGTCATCGAGGAATTACCGCTCAGTGTACCGGAAAGTGTTCTGGAGAGGGATTTGCTCGCTTGCACGTGGTCGAACAACTCTGATCTCGGCTGATCTGTGAACTGTTGTTATAGAAGATAGTCTCCAGTCTCTACTGTATTCTGCAACAGCCACTTGACAAGTTCTTCACAAAGAATAGCGGAAGACCACGGTGAGTGGAATTGTCTTGTGCTTTCGGAAAGAAATCTCAGCTGAAGAAATCTAATTAACTTCAAAATACTAATTATGCCACCGAAACCCGATGGTAGCGGCGCGTCTGTGCAAGATGCTCAAGAAGTCCATTGCCAATCAGAACGCAGGATATTTTGAATCCACTTATTACAGAGCCGTGTTTAAAACACTTCACTACGTTGCACAGAAAATTACCCTCCTTATGCGTCACAGGTCATAAATACAACTAGCTTCAATATTGGAATAAATAAACAACTCTCCTTTATTTGAAGATATGTTACGAGTAGTGTAAGACGCTCATGAGTGCCCTAGCCAATCAGAGCGCAAGATTTTTTGAACGAACTAAAGAACAAAGTCAAAGCAGTGACAACAAAGGAAAAGCCAGGTTCCAGACTAATTACCATTTTTTCAATGATTAATAGAAACGACACTGGGAAATCTACAACGGAGGTTAGGAAGTCAAGGCGGACAGGTAATTATTCAATTGTTGCAACGATAACATATCACTTTTTCTCGAAGTTTTAAAGCCAAAATGTTGTAGAGAAACCCAAGGCGTAAATGATTTCTCGTGTAACGTTTGTGTGTTCGCATTGTTGTTTCAAGAAAGATTATCCTTGACAAGCAAAAACGTGTAGACAGCAATCCCGAGAGATACTTTGCGTGGTGATAGTTTACCATTGCTTCCTTGAAGTTCACAATGATAGCATGAGTAGGAGTATTCATGGCTTTGAAACACCGTGAACTTCGATCAAACAATGGTGAGCTATCACTACCCAAATAACTGTTGGCTTCGTGTCCTATGTTTTAACGCTTCTGTAATGCAACTTTTCTCGAAACAACTTTATAGCATTTGGGGCATGTACTCGCATCATAAAAGTGTTGAAGAAAACTATGTAAACAACACTTTATGAAGCAAACAAAAATGCGTTTGAAAGAGCAATTTCTATTCTTTAGCAGATGAACTTGAGCTCTTCATTGTTTTCAGTCTTTTCACAAACCTGGTATACTGATGCGACCTATAGTCTCATTCTGTGGGTCCCCTACGTATCAACTGTCTAAGTACTTGACGACCATACTGCAACCCTTAACTGACAAATCTAGACGAAAACTACAATCGACGGAGAACTTTATTGACGCTATTAAGACAGTACAGATACCTGACGACTACAAACTTGTGTCTTTTGATGTGAAATCACTGTTCACCAGTATTCCACTTCAATTGGAGTTACATTGCACCGAGACCGCTATACAACAATCCACCGTTAAACTACCGTTACCGACAGAAGACATTATGGACTTACTGAGCCTCTGCCTTACATCGACTTACTTTCAGTACAACGGTAAACACTACAAACAGTTACATGGAACAGCCATGGGGTCGCCTGTTTCCGTTGTTGTCGCAGAAATTGTGATGCAACACGTGGAGGAACGCGCCCTTGCAACTTGCCGACAAACAATACCGCTCTGGTTACGCTACGTTGACGACATCTTTACCGCCGTTCACAAGGATGAAATTGACGCTTTTCACGACCACCTTAACGAACAGAACGCTGACATCCAGTTTACCAAAGAAATCGAAGAAAATGGAAAACTTCCTTTTCTAGACTGTTTGGTAAGCCACGACAACAACGAACTACGAACGACAGTGTACAGAAAACCGACGCATACCGACAGATTACTTAACGAATCATCCTATAACCCGACTTCACACAAAGCCACGACTATAAAGACTTTAACGAGACGAGCGCAACTAGTTTGTGATACACCGGACAGCTTACGTGACGAGAACAAATACCTTGAACGTGTTTTTATTAAAAACAACTACAACGCTGACTTTATTAGACGAAACATTTACCGACCTACTGAAGCCGACGCAACGAACCAGAACCCGACACATGTTACTACAGTGACTATACCTTACATTAAGGGCACTTCTGAGACCATCTCACGGATCTTACAGCCCTACAACATCCGTGTAGCCCACAAACCTACAACCACGTTACGACACTTACTGACTAACGTTAAAGACCGAGACGAACCTAACAACAGACAGGGAGCAGTTTACAAGATCAAATGCTCTGACTGCGAGGCTTCCTACATTGGTGAGACTGGCAGAAACCTTAACACAAGACTGACTGAACACAAACGAGCGACGAGAATTGGTGATGTCAACAATCACATTGCTGTGCATCATCAACTGACAAACCACAACATTGACTGGGACTCTGCCCAATGCTTAACCTACAGTACTAACTATTTTCAGCGACTGACTCTGGAAAGCTGGTACATTAACTTAGAACAAACACCTCTTAACAGATGTCAACAACTACCGGCGCCTTACAAACGACTTATCCGCGACGAAAACGAAACCGACAACCGGACTTCTAACAGACCGACTTAATTTTGACTAACAATAAAATTTAACTAACAAAAGACGGATCGAAACTGACCAATGACTGATGACAAACTTTACATGAGTCTTTCAGCCAATAACATCATGGCTTAACTGACCAATCGTTTTCAACTGACCAGACTTATAACAACATCGACTGACAAACACTATTCACTTGACTCTGAAGATGACTTCCGCTCAGGTTGTCGAAACGTCAGTCACCAACAACAGTTCTTTTCAGAACTACACTCACCCGGACGATCACACAATACGAACTCTTTTCGTTTTGTTTTGTTTTCCCATGAAACTTTGATTATTGTTGTTATTGTTGTTTTAACTTAGGAAGAGGAAGTTTCTGAACATCAAATGACGGAAACCATGACTGCTACTCAAAAAGGTATTATATTTTATCCAAATACAACCACTGTAGCTAAAAAAGAAATCACACGAGCGGGTCTAAGACGTTTCGACAGTTTTGCAAGTCTTTAGAAGTCTTATAGACGTGTGAGGTTTAAACTACAAACCCTCAAAGCACAACCCTTATGTATTCATTGTGATGTTTCTTGAAATAATGGAGCTCGTGACTTATATGAATTGGTAGAATTCACCTGGTATACCAATGCAAATGGTACAATCTGATTGGCTGAACAACTCGTATACTATCAGCCATTAGAAAACAGTCCTACGAAAACATGCGCGCTGATTGGTTAAAAATCTTGTTTCTGATAGAAAATGTTAGCAGGAGCTGTTGACGCAATGATCGCCGAGCAAAGAGAATTTACGCGGTGTTTTTTAAAAGAAATGGAAAACATGCCCTTCGTGTTTCTATCGAGTTTTATGTAATAACCCAGGTTATTCTTGCATTTTGATTAATTCACGCCTATGATCTATTAGAGGACAGACGCACGATTAACGACATCAATACAAAGTTTTTCCCTTTGTGTTTTAAAATGGCGGAAAGTTTTGAGAATTTAGATATTTTACGTCACTAGGCAAGGCATTGAAAGGTTCGAGAAGCAGTAAGAAAAAAGAAAAAGCCGATTTTTTTTCAGAAAACATACTCGAGTTTCAGTCGGCAGTCGAGCGAGGCTAAACCAAGCACAAAAAATTGGTCTTGGTAAGCCAAGAACCATTGCTATATCTCGAATTTAACAACCCCAATAAACAAAATGTTTCGGAGATTAAAATATTAAAGAAATTCAACTTTTCCCAGTCTCAAAAGCATCACTTCTTAACATCCGTTAAAATACTTACATAACCTTGCTTTCCGATGCGAATGTTCCAAGCCGTCTCACTGCACAGCAGCGAGCCAAGTGTAGCTAACCACAGCTCACGGCCAAGTTGGGCCAACTGCATCGCAGCTATAGGATGTCTCTGACACTAAATCAAACTGATTTGAGAATCACCAACCACAGAGGACACAAATTTCCACCTTCACTAGTGCTCCTTTCAGTCAAAATCTGAATCGAATGGCTTCTGGTGTTGACCACAACCTCAAGTTTTCCTAGCGTATTTTGAACTCCAGCAATAATCAAGGCAACGTCCGAGGTTTTCGCTTTACAGGGCTGCTCTGATAACAAAAACTGACTTGACTTTTGAAGCATTTTCTTCAAGATTTGTGGATTCCGCAGCTCAATTCTGCTTTAATTTCCTGTTAATTTCATTCCACGAGAAGCAGGACTTTCGAGTTTGACAGTGGCATGATTTTCCTGGACCAATCACGATTCATTGCTACGTATAGCAACCAATGAGATTGCTTCATTTTGCGATAGACAGCAGATTACGTCAAATGGTTTTTTCGTGTTTACCAAAGTGGGCAAACGACGGCAAAAGATTTAGAAACAAAAAAGCTTTTTGTGTCGTAGTTTATTTCTTTATTATATAAAACCAATAGATTCCATGTTGCCGAGGGTTTGTTCAGTAATAGATCACAGAAGACGTCAAAATGTGCTTAAGAGGCTGTCTCACCAAGAACCACCCACTCAATTTCGCTTGAAAAATAATTTTGCCTGAAACTCTGGCAACTAAAAGACTTTACCAAGGTAAGAATAAGACAAGTTTTCTTTTGATTCGAAATGATTTTCTGGTCGCGTCAGGAGCCATTTAATATTTCGCCTCGTCAGGGCCCGTCGCGCCGTCTTTAAAAGCATAATATTGGCATTTTTAGTGACGCCGTAAAATATTTCATTCGCAACGCCTAGTATTGAGTCTTATATCATTTTGCTCATAAACCTTTCTAGTTTTCCGAGATACTAACCAATTTTGTCTCAATTAAAGCATATTACTGAACACTATTATTCGCCATCGAACGATGGCTGGAAATGGCCTTCATTTAGAAGCTAAAATTAAAATTTGGGACTTAGCTGGAACCTCTAGTCTACACAGCTGCAAAGTGTAGTCCTTTATCGGCAAAAATATGCAAAAACCCCTGTACGATTTCAGTATTTCAAAAGTTATGGCCGTTTGTATCAGCACATGTACGAGCATTTCCGACATTCAAGCCTATATCAAAATCGACCTATCCGAGCAGATTTTATTATAACTACAGCTTACCTGCTTCGAAACTTGGGTTTATTTCCAACTTTAGTCACTTTCCAAGCCTTCACGTTGCTGAATCAGTCACCAGCAGTTTCAGTAAATTGGTAGGTTTTGCCTTCGAAACTTGCATAATCGTGTTGAGCACGGCTACATCGAGTTTCTTGGAAGTGAACAAAGCTCGACTCCATGGTCACATTTTGGGCTAAAATACCGTATCGAAACATCGTTTCAAAGCTGGATTTCTTCAAGAATCAGATAACAAACTAATCAAGTCTGGTATCTGTAACGTATCCGCCAAGACAGACACGAAGCACCAGAGCCTCTAAACACAACATTTAATCTTGTAAGCCAAGTGTACATCAATTGAAGCGAGCAAACACATCCGGGAACACAGATGTAAACTAAACTGTATAAATTAACTTAAGATGCATAAATTAGCATCGTTACATCTCCCTCCGTTGTTCAAAAGAAGAAAGAATAAACAAAGAGAAACTTAAATTGTTTGTTAGAGTCATTGTTCCGAGAACATGAACAGCATTGGAAAAGTGTCAGCGTTCATAGTCTCTGAGGTATGCTGGTCTTCGTAGGACTCTTCCCCGGGCGCTACATCTTTCTGGACTCATTACGTCATCAGCTTGGGTGTTTGGTGTTGTTTGTGGCTTTACCACTTCTTTGGGCATTGATTCCGCTACTGGTGGTACCTGTTCAACTTTGGTCACGGGCAGGGGACCAGGATCGGAGCTACATATCCCCACGTCAGGAGGTGATTGTTTAGGGGTTTCAGCTGTGAGACGCAGGTGTCGGCGGTTCCTGCGATGCACCCTTCCGTCGTCAGTGATAACTTGGTAGGAGCGTACGCCAACTTGTTTATCAACCGTTGCTGGGGTCCATTGTGGACTATTCTTGGGGGGATGGATACAAACGGTGTTCCCTGGTTCAAGTGGACGGAGGTCTTTAGTGCCATTGTTGTAGTAAAAGGCCTGTTTGTTCTTCTGGGCATGAAGAAGCTGGGAAGTGGTGTCAAATTCGGGTTGTCTTAGTAGTCTCCCAGAGGTAGGCAGGAGGGTTTTGGTACGTCGGCCAAAGAGGCGCTGAGCTGGAGACGTTCCTAGTCCTTCTGTGGGGGTGTTGCGAAAGTCAAGAAATCCCAAGTAGGGATCACTGCCAGCCTCTGAGGCTTTGAGCATGATTCGCTGTGCAGTCTTTACCGCGTTTTCTGCTTTGCCATTTGACTGTGGGTAGGTGGGAGAGCTTGTGACATGATCAAACTCATACAAATCTCTGAATTTCTTAAATTCCTGTGAGCTGAACTGTGGACCGTTGTCGCTTACTATCTTGTCCGGAATTCTATGTCTTGCCATAGGCTTGAGCTTTTCAATTACTTCTTACTAACAAGCTTGTCTACTTCAAAGAAATTTGAGTAATAGTCAGTGGTGACAAGGTAGTCCTGGCCCTGGAGCTCAAAGAGATCAACAGCAAGGACCTGCCACGGTCTTGATGGTACTGGGTGTGAGATCATGGGCTCCCTCTGTTGCCCTTGGTGGTATGTATTGCAGACTTGGCACTTGGAGACATATTCTTCAATCTCTTTGTACATACCAGGCCAGTAGAACGCTTCCCGTGCTCGTCTCTGGCATGCTTGTACTCCTAGATGACTGGAGTGTAGCTTTCTTTTGAGCTCAGCTCTCATTTGAAACGGTATGACAACACGGTCTCCTTTGAAAATAACTCCATTTTGAAGTGTAAGTTCTTTTTTGAATGGAAAGTAGTCTTGAACTTCCAGTGGGAGATGGAGTTTACTTTCTGGCCAGCCTTGTTTGATGACGCAAGCAAGGGTCTTGAGGATAGCATCTTCCTGAGTAAGGTTTTGGATTTGGCAGAGAGTTTCATCTTTCACTGGAAGATACTGTAGCATGTTTACTTGCTCTGCTTCTATCTCTGTTGGAGACCTTGTTTCTGAGACTGTCATGACATCTTCCTGATCCTCCGGGCCTTCCTTAAGCGACAGATACGCACGACTCAGGGGATCAGCCATAAGAAGGGAGGTTCCCTTTTTGTAAGAGACTTCAAACTCGTAGCGTTGGAGTCTAAGGAGCATTCGTTGTGGCCTTTTGGGTGCGTTTAGGAGGCTTTTCTTGAAGATTGCTTCCAAAGGCTTGTGATCAGATTCGACCAGCACCTTCCTTCCATACAGGTAGGTTTCAAACTTCTCCATTCCGAATACAATGGCCAGTAACTCCTTTTCGATTTGCGCATACTGGACCTCTGTGGGGGTCAGGGACCTGGATGCATATGCGACTGGATGTCCATCTTGCATTAGACATGCTTCCAGGCCATGCATGGAGGCATCACACTGTAGTGAGGGCGTGGCACTTGGGTCAAAGTATTTTAGGACTGGAGTGGTAGAGAGGATCTTCTTTGTCTCTTCCAGGGCTGCACCATGAACCTGCTCATCCCATTGGAACTCGTTGTCGTTTTTGGTGAGCTCGCGTAGAGGAGTCGTGATCTCTGAAAGTCTCGGGGCAAACTTCTGTAGGTAGTTAGTCATCCCTAAGAGACGTTGGATGCTCTGTTTGTCAGTCGGTGCTGGCATCTCTCTGATTGCCTTGACTTTTTCAGGGTCAGGTTGTAACCCATCTGCAGAGAGTACGTGGCCCATTTATGCGACTTCCTTACGCCTGAGCTGCAATTTTCCCCTGTTTAGCTTCACACCTTTTTCTCGGCAGCGTTGGAGGAGAGCAATGAGATTTTCATCATGGTCTTTTACTGCTTCATCATCGTTAGCTCCACATCCAAATACAAGGATGTCATCAGCGATCGCCTTGCATCCATTTAGCCCTGCTAATGCCTGATCCAGTCTTCGCTGACATTCTTCAGGCGCCGGCGAGATGCCGAACGGCATTCGAAGCCATCTGTATATTCCCCATGGAGTGCCAAATGTAGTTGCGTAACTACTTTCCTCGTCCAAGGACACATGCCAAAACCCATTTTTGGCGTCTAACACAGTAAAGCATCTTGCATTTGAGAGCTCAGGAAGGACATCTTCGATTGTCGGCAGAGGGTAGTGATTGCGTTTGAGGGCTTGGTTAAGTGGTTTGGGGTCCACACACAGACGAACATTGCCATTTTTCTTCAGGGTGACGACAGTTGCTGATATCCAGGAGGTAGGAACATTTACTGGTGTGATGATATTGAGGCCTTCCAAGCGATCCATTTCCTCTTTTAGCTTTTCTTTCATGGCGATCGGCACCTTTCTTGTTGGGAGTTGAACTGGTGGCACGTTCGAGTCAATTTCTAGGTGGAGGTCACCTTCTAACTTTCCTTCTCCTCTGAATACATCAGCATACTCTTTGAGAATAGATTCTGTTGTGAGTGGTGTTTTGCTCTGCGATGGTTCTTCTGATTGAATAGCCATGATGTTTTGTCGGACCACAGATATGAGTTGCATTAGCTCACTGGCTCTTAAACCCAGCAGCGGCTTGCCTTTCCCTTTCACAACTACAAATTCTACACTGTACTTTCTTCCATTTCTGGGGTTCACAACTTAAACACGTTTCTTGCCAATTGGCTTCTCCTCAGTTTTGTTGTACATAACAAGAGTTACTTCTGCATTGTCCAGCAGGGATAGACTGTCCTTGCCATATACTTCT
>JAHPZR010018172.1:10000-28824 GCA_019787425.1 Platygyra sinensis | reverse complement strand
GAATATACATTGCATAGGAAACAACATGTATCAATACTTAGTTGTTCAAATTTGTTCCACATTAGCTGTCTCTAGTTGTTTCTGACTTATTTAATGGAAAGCCAGATGAGGTTCTGAATTAGGCATGTTTAGGCAAAAACAGTCATGTGATAATGAAAGAAATATTACCTGTAGGCTAGAGAGGTTGTCCATACGATGTGACTTGCTCAAAAATAGTTTTCTCCTGATACCAAAAATGAAACCTAGGGCGCTTTCCTTTTGACTGGAAAAACCGGTGAGAATTTTGCTCCAGATGGAACAGTACAATTTTTCCTCCGGAAAAAGTGGAACGGGAGCAGCTGTACCATTTGACAAAAATTTACTTTTTCCTGGGAGAGCCTGGGTGCTAAAGCTTGGCAACAACAAACATGGCTGGCGAATTTGCAGTGGTGTTTGAAGTGCTGTTGGATGATATTTACGCATTTCACTTTATCGAAGAAGAAGATGACTTGCGCATGCATGATTTCTATGGCAACAAAGCCCGGAGAAGTTTGAATCGGTGACATGGGTATTTCGAACAAACAGTACCCTTCTATATTCTATTGATGAATTTCAAAGCCACTTCCGTAAGAAAAGAAGATAGTGGGCATGGAAGGCGATCGGAAGGCAAGTTATAGGCGCACGGAAACAAGTTTTCAATCTTCTTGTGGTGCATTGCAAACGAGGAGAAAACGCGGCTAATTGCCGATCGATTTAATGTTTAATGTAGCAGTGTAGCGAGAGTGGTTCGGCTCGTTACGGAAAGTGTACTGGCCTAAGAAATCAATACATTTAGTGGCCAAATGGTAAGATTGCTTTTTCTCTGATCTGTGTCTTCAAAAAACGTTTCGCTTGTTCAAAATGAAAACCGCATATTGGACACTCAAACATGAAGGAGGACACCATTCTCGAGCGAAATCGCTTATTTTTGTCAAGGAGCATGGCACTAGTGTGATAAAGTAAATGGTACAGTGATTTTTCGGTAATTCCGGTGAAAACGAAAAAAGAGGAATACCTCTAAAGGTATTCCCTTTTTTTCGAAAAATTTTCTGTGGAAAGACCTGTTCCATTTGGTTTCCCACCGGGAAAACCGATTTTTCCATTCAAATGGAAAGCGCTCCTACACTCTACATTGTCAAGTCACATGTGCATTGAACAGAATTTAAAGTCTACAGTGTACATTTCTATACCCCATTTTCTTCTCTTCCTTCCTAGATCTCTCCCTCCACCTCTTTTCTACATATCTGCAGTATCACAGTGATAGTAGGATAATCTTTAGTGCAGCTGATGGCACATCCAGTGCTAGCCAGGGCTAAAAAAACTTGAATTCCAGCTTTCCCCCCAGATGAGCAACTCTCAAATTTGGTTGCCTTGGACAAATCTCAGTGTACTTCTTCATTTAGTTGGCAGACAATTGCGAATTGCCTGGGCCCCTGTTCTTTGGGCAAGTGAAAATGGAAAGTAATTGCCTGGCAGGAAAGTTTCATTTCCCCAATGAAAGCTCTGCTACCATGTATTGTTATTTTATTGTATCAACTGGGCTCATAATTACATGAACATGTACATGGTAACACTGGAGATTCATATTGTTTTCTTTGTCTCCTGCTTGTGATAAGAAAATTTAATATATCTTTCTCAGTGATTTGACAAGTTTGAGCAACCAGACAAAAATATTTAGATTTCCCTTTGATGTCAACTGGATTACCCGCCGCTGTTCGAGATAGGAGCACTCCTCCCCCGCTCACTCTTGGGGAGGATCATAGACATGATTTGAGTGAGTGGCAGAAATCAAGGGTACCTTTGATGGTTCAGCACACCATGCATGGGAACCAAATGTAGCAAATATACCTGTCAGGTCATTTCCAGATGCAGAAAGCCAGATATGCTCAGTGCTGGTATTGTAGGCTTTCTTTGCCTTAGCATGTGTCATGTGAATCCAAAAGTCCACCAATACTAAACCTACATGTACATGTACTCCAGCTTGAGGTTTCTGGTTTTGATATCTGCAGCCTTCTTCTTATTTTTAGTGGGCCTACAATGACTTCTGCAGAATTGCACCCAGTGCCAAAGCAGCTAATGAGCTTATCATAACAATGAAAAAAAGTAAGTTAAATACATATTAGTCTGTAAAAACTTGTTGCTAAGTCCTAGGCTTGCAATTGTTGAAATAGCAGTTAGTCTACTAGTGAATGAATTTTCCAGTAAGCAGAATTTGTAATTGTCATGTGTAGATCCCATGGTAATAGATGTCCAACAGTAGCAATTAAATAATGAAAGAATGAAAGATGCGAATGCAGCCACAACACTACTGGAAAAATGACCTTACCTACTGTTGGACATCTATTACCATGAAATTCATATACTTAAGCTGAGTACATGTATTACGTCCACTGAACATAAAGGGCCGAACTTAGACATGCAGTTGTTAGAGCATTGCACCAGTAACGCAAAGGTCATGGGTTCAAATACTGTTCAAAACCTGATTTTTTTCAGGTCATTTTTCCAGTAGTGTTGTGGCTGCATTCGCATCTTTTGGGGCTTACTAAATGTCTTTGTAAAAGGAACTTGGCAGTGAGTCCCTTTTACTGCTATAGTAACATCTTAAATTCTCTGTGAACAAGCAAGTTTCATGTTTTTAAATTACATGTATTTGTTTATATTTCAGCTGGTGCAAGTAAGAAAATCCAGAGCATGACATTTTCTACAGAGCACAGAGCTGATCTATTAACTGAAGCACTTGTAAGTCCATTTGAATTTTCAGTTAATAAGTTCTTCATCTTTCACAATGAAGAAAATTGTTGTCCTGTTGTCAACATTGTGCAATGTCTGTTGCAGCGATTTCGTAAAGAATTCTCAGACTTCAAAGCAGGAAGTGAAGTGGTAAGTTGTTGAAATGCAATGCAGATATACTAGTAAGAGTACTTCTTGTGAGCGATAAAACTAGTGGAGTACCTTCCCGCATGTAAAATACCACTAGATGTGCAGTGAACTTAGCGTCAGACTCTCTAAGTGAGGATGGAGCAATGAAAAGGCAGCAAGAAATAGGACAGAAACAAAGCACCCCTTGGCCACCTCTTCACTCATGGCCAGCTACTTCTTGGCTCCTGTAACCATATCTAGATCGTTCTCAGCCTTTCCTTCCAGCTGGAACCTATTTTCAATTTATTTTAACAAACAAAAGGTAAATACTGAGTCTGTAATTAACAGCTAAATGTACACATGTAGATAATTATTTATATCAGCTTTATACATCTACTAGTTATGGAACACCAATATTGGACACTTGATGTTTAACTAAGCTGATTATCTCTAAGCAGTACAAGTTAATAATGCTCACCTCTAGCACCACAGGTAGTCTTGTGTCACTCCAGTGATACTTGTAAGCATTAAAACGCTGGAAAAGCAATTCATGTATAACTTTTCTGATATCTCACAATTTACCTTTTGTTTGTTAAAATAAATTGAAAATAGGTTCCAGCTGGAAGGAAAGGCTGAGAACGATCTAGATATGGTTACAGGAGCCAAGAAGTAGCTGGCCATGAGTGAAGAGGTGGCCAAGGGGTGCTTTGTTTCTGTCCTATTTCTTGCTGCCTTTTCATTGCTCCATCCTCACTTAGAGAGTCTGACGCTAAGTTCACTGCACATCTAGTGGTATTTTACATGCGGGAAGGTACTCCACTAGTTTTATCGCTCACAAGAAGTACTCTTACTAGTATATCTGCATTGCATTTCAACAACTTACCACTTCACTTCCTGCTTTGAAGTCTGAGAATTCTTTACGAAATCGCTGCAACAGACATTGCACAATGTTGACAACAGGACAACAATTTTCTTCATTGTGAAAGATGAAGAACTTATTAACTGAAAATTCAAATGGACTTACAAGTGCTTCAGTTAATAGATCAGCTCTGTGCTCTGTAGAAAATGTCATGCTCTGGATTTTCTTACTTGCACCAGCTGAAATATAAACAAATACATGTAATTTAAAAACATGAAACTTGCTTGTTCACAGAGAATTTAAGATGTTACTATAGCAGTAAAAGGGACTCACTGCCAAGTTCCTTTTACAAAGACATTTAGTAAGCCCCAAAAGATGCGAATGCAGCCACAACACTACTGGAAAAATGACCTGAAAAAAATCAGGTTTTGAACAGTATTTGAACCCATGACCTTTGCGTTACTGGTGCAATGCTCTAACAACTGCATGTCTAAGTTCGGCCCTTTATGTTCAGTGGACGTAATACATGTACTCAGCTTAAGTATATGAATTTCATGGTAATAGATGTCCAACAGTAGGTAAGGTCATTTTTCCAGTAGTGTTGTGGCTGCATTCGCATCTTTCATTCTTTCATTATTTAATTGCTACTGTTGGACATCTATTACCATGGGATCTACACATGACAATTACAAATTCTGCTTACTGGAAAATTCATTCACTAGTAGACTAACTGCTATTTCAACAATTGCAAGCCTAGGACTTAGCAACAAGTTTTTACAGACTAATATGTATTTAACTTACTTTTTTTCATTGTTATGATAAGCTCATTAGCTGCTTTGGCACTGGGTGCAATTCTGCAGAAGTCATTGTAGGCCCACTAAAAATAAGAAGAAGGCTGCAGATATCAAAACCAGAAACCTCAAGCTGGAGTACATGTACATGTAGGTTTAGTATTGGTGGACTTTTGGATTCACATGACACATGCTAAGGCAAAGAAAGCCTACAATACCAGCACTGAGCATATCTGGCTTTCTGCATCTGGAAATGACCTGACAGGTATATTTGCTACATTTGGTTCCCATGCATGGTGTGCTGAACCATCAAAGGTACCCTTGATTTCTGCCACTCACTCAAATCATGTCTATGATCCTCCCCAAGAGTGAGCGGGGGAGGAGTGCTCCTATCTCGAACAGCGGCGGGTAATCCAGTTGACATCAAAGGGAAATCTAAATATTTTT
The DNA here is from genome assembly GCA_019787425.1 of Platygyra sinensis. Classification (NCBI taxonomy): domain Eukaryota; kingdom Metazoa; phylum Cnidaria; class Anthozoa; order Scleractinia; family Merulinidae; genus Platygyra; species Platygyra sinensis. Next base: position 23,850 of record JAHPZR010018172.1, on the reverse strand, counting down.
GTCTGGTTGCTCAAACTTGTCAAATCACTGAGAAAGATATATTAAATTTTCTTATCACAAGCAGGAGACAAAGAAAACAATATGAATCTCCAGTGTTACCATGTACATGTTCATGTAATTATGAGCCCAGTTGATACAATAAAATAACAATACATGGTAGCAGAGCTTTCATTGGGGAAATGAAACTTTCCTGCCAGGCAATTACTTTCCATTTTCACTTGCCCAAAGAACAGGGGCCCAGGCAATTCGCAATTGTCTGCCAACTAAATGAAGAAGTACACTGAGATTTGTCCAAGGCAACCAAATTTGAGAGTTGCTCATCTGGGGGGAAAGCTGGAATTCAAGTTTTTTTAGCCCTGGCTAGCACTGGATGTGCCATCAGCTGCACTAAAGATTATCCTACTATCACTGTGATACTGCAGATATGTAGAAAAGAGGTGGAGGGAGAGATCTAGGAAGGAAGAGAAGAAAATGGGGTATAGAAATGTACACTGTAGACTTTAAATTCTGTTCAATGCACATGTGACTTGACAATGTAGAGTGTAGGAGCGCTTTCCATTTGAATGGAAAAATCGGTTTTCCCGGTGGGAAACCAAATGGAACAGGTCTTTCCACAGAAAATTTTTCGAAAAAAAGGGAATACCTTTAGAGGTATTCCTCTTTTTTCGTTTTCACCGGAATTACCGAAAAATCACTGTACCATTTACTTTATCACACTAGTGCCATGCTCCTTGACAAAAATAAGCGATTTCGCTCGAGAATGGTGTCCTCCTTCATGTTTGAGTGTCCAATATGCGGTTTTCATTTTGAACAAGCGAAACGTTTTTTGAAGACACAGATCAGAGAAAAAGCAATCTTACCATTTGGCCACTAAATGTATTGATTTCTTAGGCCAGTACACTTTCCGTAACGAGCCGAACCACTCTCGCTACACTGCTACATTAAACATTAAATCGATCGGCAATTAGCCGCGTTTTCTCCTCGTTTGCAATGCACCACAAGAAGATTGAAACTTGTTTCCGTGCGCCTATAACTTGCCTTCCGATCGCCTTCCATGCCCACTATCTTCTTTTCTTACGGAAGTGGCTTTGAAATTCATCAATAGAATATAGAAGGGTACTGTTTGTTCGAAATACCCATGTCACCGATTCAAACTTCTCCGGGCTTTGTTGCCATAGAAATCATGCATGCGCAAGTCATCTTCTTCTTCGATAAAGTGAAATGCGTAAATATCATCCAACAGCACTTCAAACACCACTGCAAATTCGCCAGCCATGTTTGTTGTTGCCAAGCTTTAGCACCCAGGCTCTCCCAGGAAAAAGTAAATTTTTGTCAAATGGTACAGCTGCTCCCGTTCCACTTTTTCCGGAGGAAAAATTGTACTGTTCCATCTGGAGCAAAATTCTCACCGGTTTTTCCAGTCAAAAGGAAAGCGCCCTAGGTTTCATTTTTGGTATCAGGAGAAAACTATTTTTGAGCAAGTCACATCGTATGGACAACCTCTCTAGCCTACAGGTAATATTTCTTTCATTATCACATGACTGTTTTTGCCTAAACATGCCTAATTCAGAACCTCATCTGGCTTTCCATTAAATAAGTCAGAAACAACTAGAGACAGCTAATGTGGAACAAATTTGAACAACTAAGTATTGATACATGTTGTTTCCTATGCAATGTATATTCACCATTTCATTTTCCAAGTGCTCATGTGCATCATTTGAGTAATGATGTATTAATAGCTAATGGACAGTCATGTGAAAATTGCAATAAAAGAATAATTGAAAGTTTCTGTCCAGTTCTGAGGGGACATATACTTCGATTTATTTAACATTTTGCATGTGATAATACAACGTATTTAACTCTGATTGGGCGATATAGTGATGCTCCAGGTGAGCATGCTATTGAAGTTGAATAAAGTGTGGAAAAATTAGACCTCTTGATGAAACTTTAAAGACCCATTAAAACTTAACCCAAGTCAGGTTTTTCAGTTTCCATTTTGCGTTAAAAGTTGTGGTGAACTGATAAAGAAATCATTTAGTGGAAGCTATCATCAGAAGGGCAAGACTCACCATGACAAATCTGAGTTGCAATACCTCGTAGAGAAAGATGACATCATTGGATCGATTACATGAATGCACACAAGTACATGACAATCACATGTAACAGCTTATACTACGGCACATTCTCACCTGATTTGTGACCTCCAGATTCGAAGGGTTGTAGGTAGTTATTCCTTTCGTCCCGATGGAAAAAATCCTCTTGTACCTGCAAGTGACAGCGTGAAAATCAGCTGATAAAAGAGCAATCAAGCTGAAGACTACGACGACGCAACTTAAACATGTGATGGCAGCTGCGTCGATTTTATTTCCAAGACTTCACTCACTTGCCGCGCCACGAATGCTTTGTGGTGAAATAGCAGGCCACGTCCTCGTTGCCCCAAACTGTAGCCATCTTGCGATACAATGTCACTTGAATCTGAACAAGTATTTCACAGGAAGGAACGTTCTAACGTCCTTCCTCTCTATCAGGGGGATGGGACGGCCATCTTGGCCTTAGTGGTTGTTACTGCGCAAGCGTCGTAGTGAACAGTTAGACCCAGGCCCTCACCTAGATCCAGCTTTTCTCGGTTTTTCTCGATACACATGGTGACCACCAGGCTTCATGCAATAAGGGAACTGGTCAAAACTACTATACTCGAACAGGACCCACCTTTGGGGTAGGAGGGGGGGTTCTCAAAGACACCACCTATCTTCGAACATTACCAACAACATTTTATTGGCTTTTAAATTTGAGCTGACACAGGAATATTCAGCTAGCAAGAGTCGGCATTACTAGACAAACAAGAAAAGTGAGGTTTGAATCTCACTGTAATATTTTACTGCTGGATAGAGGGGTGGCTATGCAATAAAGACACCATCTTTTGACGTTAAGCAAGGGGGGTGCAGGCAGACACCACTAACTATTTTGTGGTTTGGTGGGTCCTGTTCGATTGTAGTAGTTTTGACCACTTCCCTAAGTTTATCCTTTTTAGCTATCCGGTCAGCCTTTCAATTTGCTAAATTTAAAATGAAAACGACGTACTTGCAAAAACATTTACAAGGTAAAATCATCCTGCCACCCATCTCACGCTCAACAATCCATTCCCTAAGCATGGCTTTACGACTCACTGAGAAGAATTTGTTCAGGATAAGTTGTTCAATTCTATACACGCTCTCACAAGTCACCTTTTTAACGCTTTAACTCACCAATTTCCTTAAAAAAATACTGTTTGTTAACCTTAATTTGTCTTTGTTTAGTTCTGGGGGGTGGGAAGGGGGGGTAAACCTTGCTGAAAAAGCAATTTGCTACCGAGGAGAGAGATTTCCCTGAGGATTAGGAGCCAAAATGTAAAACCAACTGAAAGGCTGACCGGACGGAGGGTAAATTTAATGCTTTAACTTTACCCTTTTTAGCCCTCCAGTCAGCTTTTCAATTGGTTTTATAGTTTATTTTTCACTGCTGATCCTGATCTAAACCAAGATCCGGCTTCACTCCGCTGCTGTTTGTATAAGTGGTCCTTGCATTACAGTCTACCAAAATGTACAATGTTTTACTCCCGCTTTCCACCACTAATTTGTCCTCCATCCCGCCATCTCGATCCCGCAGCGTTTCAAAGTATTCACTATGACAAGGCGATGTTCATCCCTGATGAGACACCAGCCTTCTCAAGCTATAAAGGTATTGCATCAGAACATGCACATGAGCCAAAAATTCGGCTGGCATGATTCTTGACCTATTCTTTCCCTTTTTCTCGCTCCTTTCACTCTTGCTAGCTTTTGCTTTTCACATCCTTTCTGACAATCCTAAAAGTCTGGTGTTAATTATGATTTAAGTCTGGAAATGGAGCCGTAGTGATCGATTTTAGGGGTAATGGGCCATTTTACCACCAATTTTGCACAAAATCTGCTCAAGTTTTTTTTAATTAGCTTAGACAGAACCACCCTGCGAGCAGAGCCTCTTTTACTTACTCTTTTGTGAGCGGACCCAAAGCATATGTACCGTAAGAAAGGCTCTGCTTGCAGGGTGAGACAGAACGCGGTTTATATCCAAAACAGACAGTTCTGTGGATAATTCTATCCTAGCTCCATTATCTGCTCATCAAGAATATTTATTGACACCTAAATGTATGACCTCACAAGTGGTACAAAGTGCATGACCCCTCAGCGGATAAAGTCGTCCGTTTGCCAGTTAAAAGGGTTAAAAGATAGTATAAACACCGCTTCGTGAAAGACGTAATATTTAGAAAGAGTACGTCAACTTCCTCCCGGTAGAGCACTCAAAGCATTCATCGAAAAAGAATCCCACGTCAGATCTCCATTTGTAGTCTGAACATTTATCCAGCCCTATCAAATATGCATCAAGGCATTTCAGCAACCTTGACATTCTTCGTTCTTCAGAGCAATGCCTCAGTATTAAAACTGGCAGCATTTTCTTCTCCTCCTCGTATATATAGCATACTACCGTTGCAAAAACCTACGTGACGTACTAGTCATCACAAAAAGAAGTATACGACATCACATCACCTGCTCTTCTGCTAATCTCGTTTATATGATACAGTGCAACAATTGCAACGTTCAATACAAAGGCGAGACTTAAAAGGACACAGTCAAATAATTTCATAGGATAAGCAGGTTTTTCAGAAAACACTGCGAAATTGGAGGGGATTTCTATATGAACTTTGATTCCAGGTTGGGGTGAACTTTATTTAAAGGGAACCTCTACTCCTACCAAAGAATCACTTTAAACCGCAGGATATAGTATTTGCAATACAGCTAGTTTTATTTTTTTCCAGAAGAGTGTCTATAGTGGAGAAAAACGAATCACGCATTTTTCATGTTTTTGTTTTCAAATTTCCTGGGCGCCGCCATCTTGAATAATTGTGACGTGTCTTGGTTGCTCTATTGTTCTCAAACAAAGATCTTTTGTCTAATAACAAGAGGGCAACCATTTCACGTCACAATTATTCAAGATGGTGGCGCCCGGGAACTTTGAAAACAAAAATAAACGATTCTAGAACTCATGTATTTAAGGTAAACGCGCTTTGTTTGTTAAAACTTCAAAGAAATTTGATTCTCCGAATTATTTTGTGTGATTTGAAGTGAACTTTTTGTCAGAGTGGAGGTTTCCTTTAACAGTGTCCAAGTCAGCGCTGTCCCAAAGCTGACTGTGCCCCTTAAACATCATCTCGGCGACAGATTTGGTGAACACAGACGCGTGCGCAATCGAATAAGCCATCACACAATGACACATTGATCAATCCACCGCCGTTTCAGATCACTAATTCACCTTTGCTTCCGTTCTATGGGCAACATATTACTCGTTCCTCTCGAACTCTTCAACTCAAATAGGGACGCTATTCGTAAGGCAAGAAAAGCATTTTTGATATCCACGGGCAAAACTCTTGAACCTTCTAGGTAAACAGGCGTGATGAAATTTATTTTTTTTCGTGTATTCACCTGAGTACACGAGTTTCTTTTTCTCTATTTTGTCAACCAATCATAACACAAATTTCGTTTAGAATCATTTCAATTTTTGTTTTTTCCTTTATCTACTTAACTTCAGTGTAGCCCCTGAAGAAGGTTCGTCCTTTCTAACCGAAATGTTTGCCATTAAGTTTACCCTTTTCAGCCGTCCCGTCACCCTTACAATCGGTATTAGAAAATATATTACAATGTGTGCTCAAATTTTATTGTATGCTGAAACAAAGGCAGATGAAACACGTGTCTAAATAGGGTGTACAAATCCCGCTTTCCGCTACTAACTTGTCCTCCATCCCGCCATCCCGATCCCGCAGCGTTCGTAAGGAATTCACTATGGTCATGACAAGGCGACGTTAATCCCTGATGAGACACCAGCCTTCCCAAGCTATAAAAGTATTGCATGCAGTCACTGTGTATGCTAAACTGATAACGATAGATTTAAGTTAACTGGGAAATGTATGGTCATTTACTTATATCTGATTTTGCATTGTCTCGTTAATTGATGAGGGTTCATGGTCTGTCGTATTTTGGAGGTTCTGATATTAATTTTCCCTCGGCGATCATTTCATTTTTTCCTAGAGAAATCCTTTTTACCCTCCTTCCAATCGCACAGAATGGACTACAATGTGTTAATGGGATTGCAGTTCGCAGATCACAGCTGGTTCTTAAGCCGGGCTTCATAGCTTAGCTTTTCTAGGGTGGCCAGTTTAGAAATTTTCCCTAAAGGGGATGGGTGGCTCCTGAAAGATTTATCTTGGCTGACGTTCATCCTGTATCAGAGGTCATTCCATTTGCGCGTGTCCTTAAGGTTAGACAAAGTGCAGCTCCCGGGGTGCAGCCATTTTCTTTCGTCCAGTTCAAGTTGTCCTTCTCTGCTAGTGAAGTATTTGTAACGGAGAATGTAACCTCTGAGAGGCGTATTTCGACAATTCTAGCTGGGTAACTTGGAGGTCAGAGATCATGATCAGGGTTGCTTACCAATTTGATTTGCTCGAAGGATTATGGTTGCTTTACGTTTTCCAAAAATCAGGAAATATAGGGCACAAATATCATTCATAATTAGGTTTTTTTTTGTTTCACCGTAATTTGAGCCTACAAATGAAAGAAATGAACAAATTGCAAAGTGTGAAGGGGTCGTACAAAAAGGGAATTCAAAATTTTCGAACACATTTTCTGGGAAAAATTTTCTGTTCCACATGTCTTCCAACTGAAATTTGTGGATGTTTGGTTAATGGTTTTTGACCGTTTATTCCTGAAAGGGGAATTTTTCACAGTTACCTTCAGTACTGCTTTCACCAGGCCTTCGCGGTCAATTGATTTCGGTGACGTATCCCAAACGCCCCAAACTAAGTGGGTTGGTGTTCGAGTGTGTCACTTGCTTTTATTGTCGTTACATAAAATTTACTGACACACCGATCGGCAATTAAGGCTGATAAGGCTGATCCACTTTCCCAGCGCATGCCGTGGGAGAACTGCCGTGCGGTTCCTAGCCACCTGCTCCCGCATGTGTTGTGTGGAGCAGGCGCTTAAAGGGGTGCTCCGCATCCACCTGGGCAGTAAAGATCAGACTACATAGGGCTTTTAGTCCTATTTCTGCCCGACGGCTATGCCATGCTGATGAGGCCTAACAAGGCTGGAACAGCTGTCCATGGCTGCTACTGCCCGGGTGAAATGGCTGTGCGCATGCGTTAGGCACTGCCCAGACCGTGGGTTGATGTTCGAGCGAGTCACTTGCTTTTATTGTCGTGTCCAAACTAAGTGACCCGAAACGGAGGACCGAGGCGACATTTTCAAACAAGGCAACCTTTAGTAGAGGTACGGGGGCCTCATGGTTAGTGCGCTCGTCTCCGAATCGAGCGGTCCTGGTTCGAGCCCTGGTCGGGGACATTGTGTTGTGTTCTTGGGCGAGACACTTTACTCTCACAGTGCCTCACTCCACCCAGGTGTATAAATGGGTAGTGGTGAATTTAATGCTGGGGGTAACCTGGGACTAGCATCCCATCCAGGGGGAATAGAAATACTCTCAGTCGCTTCGCTACGGAAACCGGGATAAGCTCCGGCCTGATGGGCCACTTAACTCGTATGCAGACTAAACCTTTCCGTCAGTTGAGTATTTACTGTGTATTGGTATATCAGTCTGCTTGACATCTAAGTCAATACACTGTGTGCAGCCAATATCTACAAGGGCCAGGACCAATTTTAAGAATTCTAATACCACAACAGACTACCTATTGACTTACTGAAGGGAGTAAGGACAACTGCAGGCCTCATAACACATCTCTCTCGGCCTCAAAAAGTCTAAATGGTACAAAACACGAAAAAATGCCCGTTAAGATTCAAATTACTGGCGCACCCGCCCCCTCATTATGACCCTGATCTGTCTGTCCGATCCAATATGGCACAATTCCAGGTACATGGTACACTCTTTTAGAAAACAGTCTTAAGAAAGCACGCGCGCTGATTGGTTAAAAATTGTTTGTGTAACTCGATGGAGACACAAAACTAGCGCGCGCTTGTTGACGTAGTGATGGCGCGAGCAAAGAGAATTTACATTTTCATATCCAAAGCTAACAAGTTGTTTTCCTTTTCTTGTCGTGGTGTTTTCTAAAAGAAATAGAAAACATGTACTTCGTGTTTCTATCGAGTTATACAAACACTCGTGAAAGTTTGGGAGAACTCGAAAAAGCTGTGGAAACACTCGCCTGCGGCTCGTGTTCCCACAGCATTTCTCGTTCTCCCAAACTTCCACTCGTGTTTGTATAACTCGACAGAAACACGGTACGTTTTCTATTTCTTAAGTAATGTTTAGCATTGTCTGCTTTCATGATACTGTATGGACCTGTATGACGATCTGCATTAGAGGGAATCCTGGTAGCCCAACACTGGAAATTCTAGCTGCCAATGACGTTAAAAAAAAGAGATCCATGCTACCTATGAATTTAGCAGCCCTTTTCCATCGCTAGTTTCGCTACCTTTGAAGGGTTGATAAAGCATTACCATTTCTTTGCCATTCTGTCACCTCTGAATAAAGGTGGTATTAGGCCCAAGGGATCGATAAGTTTAGATTGCCAGTCTGGCAAGTGATCAGAGGGAGAAGGGGTAATTTGTAAATGCCCCTCTCCCAAAATTCAGGTTTTCCTAAGTTTCCGTGGTCATCAGAATCGTTAACTAGTGTTTATGAGCTCAATTTCAATTTATTTACTAACTTTTTAAAAAAGGTAGTTTTCATTCCAATATTGATTTTTTTCTGAGACTTTTACCACTGTCAGATGAGGAGTTAGATATGTCAGAAATGTAAAAAATGGGGGTCACCGATTTCGTTTTGGAGAGAACAATTCCCAGAAGAACACCCTAAATCTGAAAAATCGGGATTCGTTAGCAAATAAGGCCGGTGTCTATAAGCCCAAAACTATTGCAATTAGATCTTTGAAGTGAAATGTCCTCTGACAAATATTGTTCAAGTAGTCAACTGCTGAAGTTCCAGCCGCAAAATAGCAGCATTCGATATCTCGTGGACAGGATTCTTGAATTTTCTTTTTACTTTCCAAATTGATTTTTTGTTCAGTTTTGGACAATGTGGAGATAATTGTAAATAAAATCAAATTAGCGCGAACGTCCTTAAGTCTCCCCATCTCCCTAGAAATAAAAAGCTCCTTATCATAAGCTATTTATAAACCTGGCGAAAACCCCAGCAGTTAACGCAGAAAATCTACAGTATTTGAAATACTAAAGAAAGTTTGCAATTTATGTACAACATGTAGTCTTTTATTGTAATGAACAGCAATTTCTATATACAGTCGCAGCCGGAATCAAGTATCAACTAGCACTACGCAATTTGTGCCAAAAAAGCACTTTCTTAACTGCTGTCGTGAAACCAAAATGAAAGAAATCGCATCTGATCAACCACATGGACTTGGCAATGCCATCGGTTCCAAGAGCTTGAAATATTTGATTTGTTAGGACACTACACAAATTATAGCAAACGACAGAAAAAAGTTTAATGACAATATATATTACTGTCGTCTCTGTTGCAGACCACAATTTGAGAGAATAAAAAAGGAAACAACTATGACCTGACCAAAAAGAAGACAGTCCTCTACCCTTGTGACTCTCAATAAGTATTAATCGTTATTAATTATTAATCATCTCATTAGCCTCGAGTTAGTCAATATGTACAGTCGAGGTCTCAAGACGTACAGTAGCCCAGGCTCACAAAATGCGAAATTGGTGATGACTGACAAGACACAAGCGTATGATCTCAGTAGATTTGGCCGTATTTTCAGCTGTTAATTCATTCTGTTGGTTGATTTTATAATTTTCTTTATTGGGTTTGCTAAGAAATCTGAACAAGAAAAGTCACAAAATACGTACTCAACTTCTGACTTAGAAAATCTTCATTCTTCCAAGTTCGTATATTGTGTGAATGGACTGCCTGTAGTTTTTCTACTTAAGTTAGATACGTCTCCGGTTCTACTAGTTTGAAACATAACACCCTAATTACTCCAATACAGCCCAGGGAATTTTCTCATTATAAACATTATTTACATGTGCTGTTAAGTAACCAACAGTAGATGTGGTGTGTGACATTATGAGGATCATATAAGGGACCAATATGAGATTGAAATGGTTGTACCGCCTAAAGGTTTAAGTACAGATATTGCATAGTTTAGTTGATTTTGGCCTTCAACCTTTTTCCGGCACTCCTAGAGGCAAACAGACAACGTCGACAACTTTGGATTGATTACATTTCCATATCACAACAGAAAGTGTTGTTCAGGAATCACTGAAAGTGTGGTGAATAACACAAGTTTCATACAATGAAGAGGTGCATAGACGTAAATGATTGCAACGATCCCTGGAAATAACTGTTGGTATGCACACTGTATATGCAGTTGTCCTCTAAAATGAAAAGCTGAGATCATTTTGGGTCGGCACATTTCGTTGACCCCTAGGCCATGGACTACCACGATACCGAAATGGACCACCAAAATGAACTACCTAAAAAGAGAAAGTCCAAAAAGACTGTTTTTTTCTGACAATCTGCAGACTCGTACTGTTGGAAAGAATAATGCGCCTATGAATGCTTAATTCCAGAGTTTGGCGGTGGAGCTACCCACGGGAAATTGACTTGGCTAGCCTTCCCCTGAGTAACGATTTTGGAAGGGCTGCCATCTTGGAAGATGGAAAGAACCTGGAAATTTGTCTCCTAGGACTGTTCACAGCCTCTCTGGTTCTCTCGCGATTCTATTCGCACCGTTCAAACAATGGAATAAAAACACAAGAAAATAAAGGGCTGTGAACAGTCAAGGTAATATCCAGAGGTCAGCATGCGCAAAGCTGATCAACAACAAATTCTTTGGACCCAGTGTGGGGCTCATCCTCCGTGTAAGAACCTGTAACACTCACCACTGAAGTAAAGAAAAAAAACCAAGAAGTCAACATAATAGACCGGGACCCATGACCCTAACAATAGCTACAAAACAAAGAAACACTTCACAGTCTTTTACACCAAGGTAAACCCCACAATGTGCCACATGTTCTGTTCCACCCAGCATGTGTTATAGAATCTTGGCCATCATCACTCTGCCCTGCAGATGATGTCACCTTCTGGGACTGTGGTTTATGTATTGCCACAAACACTGTTTGAAAGCTATTTATGAAGGGGTCATCAATTACTAAGGTCTGTCTCTGACAGACATAGGTTACCCTAGGGGCACGAATTTGACATTTTCCAGGTGCCCAGGGATGGGGAATCTGTTAAATCCATTTCCATAAGTCTTTCTTGTACCTCTGACCTTGTGTGTTTTTTAAATATCTTTACTTCTAAAGACCTTTCAATAAAAAAGGCACTGTGGTGGAAAGAAAGCACATGTTATCGATATGCCTGACAAATTTCCAACCCTGGAGCAGCACCCAAGTGTCAAAACCCTTTGATACTGAAGGCCTGCAGAGCCAATTTTCAACCTCCCAAACTCTGGTACCCTGGGGCTTTACATTGATAGTTACTTACCAACAGTATTCGCCTGTGCCTGAAAAAACATCTTTCTATTTTTTGAAATTTCTCTCTTTTTAGGTAGTCCATATGGGTAGTCCATTTGGCGGGTCCATTTAGGAAATCCATTTCCGTAGTCCATCATGCAGTCCATGGACTGGACGTCAGCAAAATGTACGAACCCAATCATTTTAGAGAGTCACTACACCTGAGTGTGGAGGTAACGTAAGCAAAGCATGCAAATCACAATAAGACACCTGATACAATTATTCCAGAATGACTTGAACTGGAAGACAAGCCATTGACAACCCCAACGGCAGCCACTCGACTACTCAGATTATCTACTCTGCATTGACCTTACAGGCATCAACATTTAAAGATAAAGTAATAAAATAAACAAGAAAAGTGTAGTCTTCAAGGTAAACAATTAGGAAAATAATAATTTCATAGGGCATTCTGGTTCATTTCGAGGCCTAAAATACAAACTTCAGGCCTCGATCTGGCTAATTTGCATTTTACTATAAACCTTGTTAGCCTATCAGAAGTGGAAGCCCTCAGTTAACTGTTTGTGATTCATGAAATCCTTGCTGGCCCATAGTACCTCCAGCACTGATTCATTCCCAAGATGAGGAAGTGCTGCCATCTCCTGAGCTAAGACAGAAAGGCTGAAAAACGTTTAGAAGTAAATTTTCAGTCTTCTAAGGTAGATGAAAAAAGGTAGAATTTTTTAGAAGAATCTGCATACTCCCCAAAAAGGTAGTTTGTCTTTGCGAGACAAGCCCCACTCAGTTTAGTAATTTGCTAGCTCTGTTATTGCACAACCACTACTGGTTCATTCGAAATGACTACTTCTTTGCTGTTTATCAGCCATTTTGTCTATAGTAAAATAAATGCCTATTTTTAAGATAAGATATAACTTTCAATCTTTGGTTACTTTTCTGAATGCCCTCTGAAATTACTATAGAGATAGTGTTTTTATTACATACCACACATGAAAAAGGTAGTCACTACTGCTTTCTCCAAACGCTAGAAATAAACACACAACTTGAAATAACCTCAACAAAATTATCATTTTTTCAAGAGGCTAGTCAGTACTCCTGACTTAGGCAGGACTTCTGTAACTAATGATAACAGCCACTTTGACTAGCAGTGGGCATATAAAACCTACTATAAATGTTCTGCAAGAACAATATTCCTTTATTCCTGTGGACAGCTAAAACTTGCCACTTGCAGAATAGCAAGATGTTTTGGATGAAAAACAGAAACGGCTTCAACAACATTTCGCCTAATAAGACCTGTAAGATTTCCGTTTTTTAGTGGTGTCTCGAAATGATGATCTCCATCTAGTCACAAAAAAGAGAAGCCTAAAGGAAGACAACAACATCAAAGAAAAGAAAAATAAATCAGTTGTGTGGTATATAATGAAGACACAAATGGCTTGTTCATATTACCAACTTTTCCTTTGCTCTCAGTTTGCCACTCCATACAAGCTTACTGTCACATCAAGCGAAGTTAGTGATCGGCATTTTGCCAAGCAGTTGCATAAATTAAATTACATGCAATGTTTCCACCAACTGTACCTTGGTTGTTCACTGTAAATTTCAGCGTGGCTAATGACTCGCTTTTTGACAATCTGTTTAACAGACCTTGCAGCCAGTCTCCCCTGACGTTACTGCATGCAACATTGTTGACTCTAAGACTGAGCGTTGTCAATGAAGTGTTGTCCTCCCAAGCTTCACTCAGCCTGTAAGCCCACTCTCCCTCTGTGTTATAATCGCTGATTGCAAGGAAGAGTGTAGTTAATGTTGCATTGTTTGCCAAACCATTAGCCAGACCATATGCCCATTCACCACTTGAGTCATCGTTTGCACTGGCTGTAGTTATTGAATGTCAGGCTGAGTGTAGTCAATGAGGTGTTTCCTGCCAAACAGCCCCTCAGCCAGTCCTCCCCAGGTTCCCCACATTTCACGATAATTGTTGACTACAAGATTAAGAGTGGTGATTGAAGTGCTTTTGGCCAAATCAATATCCAGTTGATCTGCCCAGTCTCTACTTATGTCACTGAAGTTATTGACAGTAAGGGTGAGTGTGGTTAATGACACACATTGCTTCAAACAGTCACCCAGTCCCTTCCAAAAAGTAGTCATCACACCGCAGTTGATGGTTATCCTGAGCGTAGTCAGTGACGTGTTCATCAACAAACTATTGGCCAAATTTCCTTCAAATTCACTTGTACTATGATCAGCAACCAAGAGACTGAGCTCAGTTAATGATGCAAATTTTGCGAAAACATTACCTAGAGTGTAGCCCCATTTGCCCACTCATGCCACTGAAGTTGT